>JZLH01S0371807.1:61024-74644 GCA_001188425.1 Eucidaris tribuloides
GTCAATAGCGATTTCACAGACACGAACATCACTTGCTAGATCGGTCTTTACAGCTATGCTATTAATATTTATGTAGACTTCTGGCTCACATCGGAATGTATACTGTTGAAGGTATTCTTTTGAATGCACTTAACAAAAGCCATTTACGCAGTCCTCCATTATTCATACAATAGTTGCGCTCAAATGCCTCACCAAAGTTCCTATTCAGTTTTCAAACATCTGCGATTTCACAGAAGCAAATGCATAGGCTGTCAGGCACTTCCAAGTTTGCAAACGAGGATATGGCGGAGTGACATTCCAGCCACGTAATTTATTTTTGCACACGGTGAAAATCCCCCATAGTTTGTACACTGCTAAAACGTACTTGGTTACGACATTGTAAATAACCGTCATATTTAATTAATTTTCTCAAAAATGCGCACATGGTATAAGGAGAACAAACGCGATTTAAGGGTTTAGTAATATTTAAATAATCATCATTAGGGATTTGCAAAATATCACTGATGGGACTACGGAAAATCACGATAAATGGCCTTGTCCTACAGTCCAAAAATCTTTGGGATGGCAAAAACCATCAGGGGGCGAAAATGTCAATAGACATAAATTTCATGAATTTCACTGCGAAAACCCCATGATTTTCCGAATTTTGAAAATTTCAGGGTCGGCTGCTCCCTCCCCCATATGGCGCCGCCCATACTTCGTGCTCCTTTAAACTAGAACAGGAATTAGTTTCCCGGAGGTGAAAGTCAATCAAAAACATCAATCCACGTTTTTTGACACCTTTTTTCCCCGACACCGTAACGAATTAGCACTGTAATACAACAACTTGCGACAGTGGTGCTCATGTGCTGCATAATTTATAAACCAAGATATTTTCAAGTTTAAATAAATTATGAAAGGTTAACGTATCATTCTTTGGAAATGATTTTGATTGTATACTTTGGGGACATTATTAATGGTGCTTTTTATAAGATGTATGTCGAGCGTTGAGGCAAATTTACATTCCGATTTGGACATTTCATTTTGAAAGACAGACAGACAGGAAAGATGACAGCTATGATATATATTTTGAGTTCAAAATAGAGAACAATTAAGTTTAACAATTCAGAGGTTTATTGTCGTCTTATTGAGTTTCACAGTTGGGGGATAATATAATCTCTTGGTGAGATTGTGCTTGTGATCGACTAATATAAATAGGAGAATTTTAGTTTCCTTTTTCTTTTGTGTCTCCGTTTGTCTTTGTAAATACGTCCGTCTGTATGCTTCTGTGATACGTAAGTTATTTAAACTGTAAGTTTGATAATGTGTAAACAATGAATAATTAATTACTACTGCAGTACTGAAACTACATAAAGTAGATCCAGGATTTCTGAAACGGCGTGTTTGTTGCCTCTTTTATGGTGCCAAAATAGACAATTGTAAATACTTATCTGTAAGCCTGGATCTAAAATGGAAATGAAATACAACAATATCAGTTGACTGGTTTGTGTAAAAGTTGTCTATGTGATTATAAAACTGAAACACACTAATATCTTGTTTTGCTACTAGTTAATCTACTTCTGATGTAATTGCATACAGTAATGATTCGTGTACCATATTATTGCAGTCTTCCATTTCACTTCAGCGAGAGTTTGTGTGCACTGTACATAACTGTTGTGTAACTTTACATGCTTATCTGTACTAACAAGATGAACATAACATGGAGAATTACAATAAGAGTAAGTATTCAAATATAGGCCAAACCTGTGCTCCGTCTACTATAACTGTATTTATATATTTTAATGGTGTGAATATTTAATCCAGTTGGACTAGCTGTAATAAATTACACAGAGATAAATCTATTAAATACAGTATACTTCCTGTCATATACAGTACTCTTTAGGACTTTGTAACATCAGAGTTACAAAAACAATGAAATACAAAAATGAGATTTGGTTATATCAGTGATATAACGACAAACTAATATGTCATATCTATAGAATATAAAAGAACGTGTTTAAAAGGAAATGTATCAGTATGTGACACCATATTCTAAGGCATGTCCGAATTGGAAGTAATTCTCAGTTTGCGTCGAATGATCCTAGAATCAAATGCACTGGCCAAGGTTTCTTCCATGAAAGTTTCGTGTTTTTTCGGACAAACACTATCAGAAATCGTTACCAACGATTCCAAGTTGAAAAGTGTGTAGACACCAACAACAGTGTTGTTTTATATGGCGCATATCGATATCTGATTGTTCACGTTGTTCATCACTGTTCCAGTACCAGTATAGCTTTACATGAGTTCAACTTCTGTCATGGTTACACTGTAATTCATTGCTGATAACTATGCTGTTTTCTGGAAATTCCAGACAATTACTACCTACCTGGATAGTCTACCTAGTCCGTGTAAATGTTTGATTCTAAGGTCTGGAATAGTCTCCAGACGATGTTGTTGGGAAAAATTCTCGTATGGGGCTCAATTCTTTTAAGAGCCGTCCGAGAGCCGTGTACACAGTTTTCTTTTGGAATAGGCCTATAGCATTTCATTGATGAATCGTGCGTCTTATCCCCCCTTTGATAGTGATAGTTTTGTTGAGTTGCAATGAACTCTTTGATTGGCCTCCTGAATTCGATGTGTCTTTTGAAGCATTTCTAACTATTCCCAAGGTATAGTAACACACATTTTGCAAAACATCGCTGGGTTCGCAAACGAAATAACCTCAGTGTAACCTACAATGACAAACTATGACATCCTCTTGCAATTTATTTCTCAACGCCAATACTAGATGCTTCGAAAAGCAAAGATATTTCAGTTACATTTTTGTTTCTTCATAGTAGGCATTAGAGCTAAAACGTTAATCCTTTCATCTTAAATATTTCATCTCTGATGTCAGACTCAGAGGTTGTCTCCGGAAGAAATTTCATGGAAGATTTGGATTGCTTGCAACTGAGTGCTCATGAATGTCATTGGCTCAAAAAGTGCACTGTATGTTGTGCCAATATGCATTCTCGTCTTAATATGAATGTATGAAAATGTTTTATTCTGTCGTTCTGTACAAATTGTTTAATTGGAAGAAGTGCAATATAATCATACTGTTTGATTAATACTATACCTTACCAAAGAAGGATGGTTGAATTTGGACCGAGTACAGCAGTAAGTACTCAAAATCATTCTGAATGGAAAAAAAAAACAGATCTTAAAATAATCCATCCCACAAATTAAGCCTCGATCCTTGTAAGAGGACGAATTTCATGATAATTATATTGGTTAAATGTTACACACCAATGTATTTTCCAGAGCAACTGCCAATACTAACCTCCCCCCTTCCCCACCCCCCTTCATATACGTCTTTGTCTGTGGACATCGTTGTACAAGGGGGGATAGCGATTCTTGACCTTGATGTCAACAATGATTAATAATTGATAACGTAATTTATAATTGCATTAAACATGACACATAATAGATCCTATTTTAGGAGCAGGTTCGACTTGCCATTTAGTTTTAATAAACGAAAATACGAAACAAATATAATCATGAATATTTTCATTAGCGTTTCTCAGTGCTTTGTTATATACTTATGCAACCGTTGTGTTTGCGTGTGTTCGTGTGTACATGCCTGTATGTGTGTATGTGTTTGTGTGTGTATGTGTATGCAAGTGTGTGTATGTAAGTGTGTGTATGTATGTGTGTATGTATGTGTGTATGTGTATGTATGTGTGTATGTGTGTATGTGTGTGTGTGTGTGTGTGTGTGCGCGCGCGTGTGTGTGTATGTATGTGTATGTAAGTGTGTGTGTATGTATGTGTGTATGTGTGTGTGCGCGCGCGTGTGTATGTGTGTGTATGTGTATGTAAGTGTGTGTATGTATGTGTGTATGTGTGTATGTGTGTGTGTGCGCGCGCGCGTGTGTTGTGTGTGTGCATTGTTATGATTTTATGATTTTGCCTAAAATGAAATGGAATAAAGTGTGTAATGTGTATGTGTGTATACGTTTGTGTATGTGTGTATGCATGTGTGCGTGCATGCGTATGTGATGTTGCCATGCATGCAGGGATAACTATCCGTTTTTTACCATGTTTGTGAGGATATGATTGGGTTTAATCCACGTGTTCGTGTGTGTGTGTGTGTGTGTGTGTGTGTGTGTGTGTGTGTGTGTGTGTGTGTGTGTGTGTGTGTGTGTGTGTGTGTGTGTGTGTGTGTGTGTGTGTGTGTGTGTGTGTGTGTGTGTGTGTGTGTGTGTGTGTGTGTGTGTGTGTGTGTGACTTTGCTTTTGGAAAAAAAAACATATTCAATGCCTCTCATTTGTACATATTATATTCATTCTGTCATAATTTTTTTGGCGCAAATCGGTTGTTGCATTCTCGCAAACAACTGCCTCCTGCCCTCCAAGCGTTAACCCATATCACAGGAAAATGATATCAACTGATTCGTGATAAAAACATGTATGATAACCTTTTGTTCATGGCTAATTTTTAAGATAATTAGCAGTTTTCTAACGTGTTTTTTTTAAATTCACATGAGAGGTATACTTTTTAACGGTATTTGTTTCACCATGTACGTAATATCATGACTCACGAGTAGGCCCTATACCCAGTCGTGGATGGGGGGGGGGAGGGACAGTCTCCCCCATGAAAATATTGGGGGGCATATCAGCCCCAATAATCTTGATAACTTGAAAAATTCATAAATTTTATGAATTTTTCAAGTAACATAATAAAAGAATATGTTTAAAAAGCAGTGCAAGGCACTACAAAACCACCAAACATGACCGAAAAAATAGTATACTAAACATACCTAATTTTCAATTTTGCACGCAAAATTTTACATTGCAATCTAACGCGCGGAGCGCACCGAAAATTCTGACATATTTCTTACTTTTGCTTTACCTTATAGGAGGGCAACCCCTCAAAGACCTTCCCCCATATTTATAAGTGTAGGCCCCCCTACTTGGTCACCCAAATTGCAATATAAATTTTGTGTAACTGAATGAAAATTATGTATGTTTTTATAGTTCTATATTTTTATATAAAGTTTAATGGTGTTGTAGTGCTTTGCACTGATTAAAACATAATTTTGCATCACATTTGATCGTTCCCCCCCCCTAATATTTTCCTGGGGGCAAGCCGCCAGGATCGGAAAGAAACATCATTATAGGTAATAAATACATGGAAATCACAAAAAGGGACGGAAATGTCTTGCTTTAAAAAAAAAATTGTCGTTTCACAAAAGGCACATTTCACTTTGAAAGTAGGAGCATTTTTTGCCCATCGGATAGTTTTTTTTTTTTTTTTTTTCGGGGGGGGGGGGGGTGCCCCCCTCTGTCCCCCTGGTTCCACAGCCCCTGATTTGCAAATTGAATTATAATGTTTTGTAGTATTCAATATTTGCATTTCAATTCAATTGAAAATAATCAAATTTGTAATTTTCAATACTATGTATTGTTTTATTGATGATGGAATAAATAAATTAATTGAATTGAAATCAGCGTAATAAATGTTCGTTTGTCGAAATGTACGCGTGCCCATTGACCCCTCCCGCCAACATCCCCCCCACACACACAGACCACATACCCACACACACACACACACACACACACAACACACACACACAACACACACCACACACACACACAGCCACAAACACACGCTATCAGCACACACAACACACACACACACACACACCTCACACCACCACACCCACAGACACACATCACACCACACCACACACCACACACACACACACACACACACCCACACACACACACCAGCACACACACACCCACACACACACACACAACACACACCCGCCACACAGCATACAGACACAGAGGCGTCCAATCAATGGGGGGGAACCAGGGGCGATCGCCCTCCCCCATGGCAGAAATATGGGGCAAACATATGATTGCCCCGCCCCTTTAGATATATTGACTCACTTTGAAAAATCAATATGCAAATGCAAATATATGTTTAAAAAGTAATTGGAAACACTATAAAACCAATTAAACTGGTATTAAATACATTAAACATGCAAAAATTAGTCAATTTTTCGGGCGCTTGCGCGGCGAAATTCGTATTACAATTTTGGCGGCGCGCGTCTTGGAGCTTTGGACATTATCACTTTGCCCCCTCCCCAATCCGAACAATTCGGTCACGCGCCCTGCACGACACACAACACACATCACACACCACACACACAACACACACACAGCTGCTACACTCCACTTATTCACATAACGTTGTACATCAAATCAGTACTATTACGTTCACACGTGACCTATCTGGATGACAATCACACAAACATCACAGCACCGCAATTACCCCCCCCCCCGGCCCATTATCACAATTCCCTGATACCATCTTGTCAAGCAACCAGACATTAATTATCACCAACACACACTAAGAAAACCCTGTTGGTGTAAAACTGAAATAAATGGAAAACACAAATCACCAAAGGCAAGTTGCACTAGTTGGTATACTTTCTTGTACTTTATTCGCCACATCAGATTGGAATAAACGTTGATTATTACTAACATGCACGTAACATGGGGTCGTGGCATATTTCACGACTTTACATTTTTTCTTTACAGTGGTTACTCCCGGGGGTTGGTGGGATTTTACATACAGCACGTCCTTCATACGGTGCTGAAACGTGGACAACTACAAAACTGGAATAGAAACTGTACAACACAGAGTGCGATGGAGAGAAATATGTTGAACACCGAGGGACAGAATAAGAAATGCAGAAATTCGGAGACAAACACAAACCAAAGATATCATAGAAAAGGGTGAAAGAAGCAAATTGAGATGGGCAGGACACCTAATGAGAAGAGAAGATGGTCAAAAAAGGGCCACAGAATGGATATCGAGAGATAGGAAAAGGTCCAGAAGAAATAAAAACGTAGATGAGGGGATGATATTTATATTGGGCAGTATACCCCAGTATACCTGGTCAGGACTGGCCCAGAACAGTGACCTCAGCCTGGACTTCGACTTCGTCCTAATTCTTATTATAAGGGAGTTAATTTAGACTAGAGGCCTAGATTGATCCTACTGCAGTCAGTTAACCCTAAAGGTCGGAAGAAGGCTCCCTCTTTGGGTTTATACAACCTATTTTGACATCTCCCAGTCAAATTTCCCCTAGTCACTTATTATTTTTTTCGTGTAAAATTGTAAGAATTTACCTCGAATGTAGTGATTCAGTATACCGACTGACCGTATTTGTAGTTTACCCCGGAGCCTGGTTATTTTTTGGCCAGAATATGTAAAAAGTTATGGGAAAGGCGAGTGAAGTCATCATGTTCCTGGGAAATTAATTCAATTTTACAAGAACAGGGAAAATTTAAGCAGGAGATTTTTCAATGTGGTAATTCATTTCTGTACAAATACACGTATAATCGGTGTATAGATCAAAGGGGGTTGTCTATAACCAGCACCAGGGCGCACAAGACGTTATTAAACATTTAACTCAGCAACACAAGCTGAACTTTATCTGATTACAAGTTTACAACATCAACTTGGTCAACAAGTTTGAACATCTAAACTACCCGACTACTGCGCCCTTCAGTTGGCTGTTACGGTCCAAAGACTATTTTGCACCAAAACACGTAATGACTATGCTATTGACAATCAAATCCACCCAATAACGCCACCAGAAATCGCCACAATAAGGACCACAAGCCCGTTTTTTCACAATACATGTATATAAAACAGATATAGTCGATTACATTTCAGAGGATCGAATACATATCGAATTTTTCAAGCCATGCGAATCATATCAAATTTGTAATATACATGTATATATTTGCGAGTAAAATTGATTATAAACAAGTCATGCATGCACATACTTCAAACCATTATCACAACTATGTAATATACGTCATGAATTTTTTTTGATTAAAAGGTATGATATATGAACTGGATATGTCTTGTATAACATTTTCAAACTTGTCATGTTTCGCGAGGAATAAATCCTTTCAAAATGTTCGACCTATAGTACACAAGGTCGATTATTAAAGTTGCGATCAACGAAAACAACAAGGCGATAACATAATGTCTTGCCCTAATTACGCGCAATCATTCTAGTCATGGGCTAATGGTTGCAAAGTGCAGGCCTAAGGCATCTACCCCGGGATCTACCATCTAGGTTTTGGTACAAATGGGCCTATGATTAGAAAGTTATAACCCCAAGTGGAAACTTGTGGATAAATTTTAAAATTTGACCTCATTTGACCTACCTGTGAAGTCCCAGTAAGGCATCTACCATCTAAGTTTGGTTACAAAAGGGCAAGTGGTTGCAAAGTTATTCAAGTTTCATAAGCGTTACGGACGGCGGACGGATGATGGTATGTATGGTCGAGAAAAACAGTTCGCACGTGTTTGTCACACATTCGCTACCGTCAGGCCTAATAGGCCATAACTCGTTAACGATTATTCCCCCTCCCCATTATCACAGATTCTATATTGAAAAACAAACATACTGTATAAGTTACAACGTATACGGGAAGCTATTTTTTCCTCTTTGTTGTATCAGAAAATGCTGTGACAGTGATTTTTTTTAGTAGCTTTCTGTCGAATCAATTTCTATCAGGGCCGGAGATCAATTCAGCACTGGTAAATCAATGCTCGTTTCTCCTCAAGTAAACAGATTCAAGACAATGTAGCCTGAATGAACACTCTATATTTGTTTCAACTCAATTGGGAATTAAGGCATTTTTTACTTCTCCCAATCATGTCACGTCCCTTTAATGTTAACGTGACGGTCCTTCTGTTAAAAGCATTACATACTATTACTAACGCCCCTTTTCCAGCCAGGCAACAAATGTTTAATTTGTATTTTTTGATATATTTTTATATATATATTGTTATTTACATCAACATGACTAATTTAAACTTTGCATTGAATTTGGATTTCATGAATAAATGCTCAATCAAACAATCAATCAATCATTCAATCAATCTCGAAGTACTATATGGTCCCTCAGATTTTTATGGATCGCATCATAACTCCACTATTATTTGGTGGATTTTCGCTAAACTTCCATTACTATGTTTCTCTCATTGTTCTGCATTTATTAAAACCACCATGACGTCAGGGTGTACCTTGTCTTTAATTGGATAGTTATTAATGTAACGTAATATAAAGTATCCAAACTAAATAATTTATGGTGAAGCTTTCAAAATGATCATGATTCATAATTGAGTCCGTAACGCCGTTAGATGGGTTGCTATCTCGGCCGCTAGATTCACCCCAAGATGCTTTTCATTTGGACGTGTTCGTGCGAAAAAAAGTAGACAACTCTTATTCGACAAACTCCAGCGGGGAATTTCGGAAGGAGAATCTACCAAGCACCAAGTACCAAGTGTCCACCAGACGAATTAGGGATGTCAGTGTTGTCCAGCGGGCGGTGTATTGCGCAACAAATGCGAATTACTCTCAAGACGTGTTGCCGAAACTTGGTGTTGCTGGCCACGAAGAACAACGGGTTGAACGCAACATTAAAACTAACGGCAATCTCCGAGAGGGCTACCAATACCATATCTTTATTGTTGTCATAAATTGAATGATTAAACCCCTTCTGAAGAAACAAGAACTCCAGGATCAGGAGAATGGAGTAGTAGAATACCCAACAGATGACGAAGGAGACCGTCAGGATGGCGTTATTCGGGAGTTGGCTGATTTGAGATTGAATTCCTTCCTCTTCCAGCTGACCAAACTCGACCGCTGAATCTCGGCAACGACGTGGGCGAGCTGTCAATGCACTATACACCGACATGTAGCAAGCCAGGGATATCACTGCGGGTACTACACAGAAGAGCACTGCCCGAATGGTTTCCTCTATTACCACGTACACCAGCGGTATTCTATAATGCAAGTTATGCAACGAAATCAATCCACCGTCTATTGCTGCAACGAGTATGCTCACTGTATTAGTGAAAGAAAAAGAAAAAACAAACAACGAGAGGTAATATGTCAAAACTAGAAGCCTTTTTGCGGCGTCTCATTTTCAGGGCATCTATAATTTTTTTAATATAGATGATGAACAAAACTGAGCGGAGAAAATTTCAGTTTCAACCATTTATCAAAAATAATTACATACTGCTTTTAACATTAATCAGTATATTATGAATAATTAAAATTGATTAGCACTTTACTGATTTTACAAATTCCAAATTGAAAATGTGACTGTAATTTTCAATTATATCGGCAATAACGTGCAGAAAAGAGCTGACGGACAGATGGACAGACAAACGTACAGATCTGACCGACCACCGAAGGAAAAAATAAACATCGTCGGTGTTTCTGCGTTGCACAGGCAGTACAAATGGCAGACACGGAGAAATGGTAAACTTGTGACAGCCGTTTTAGTTTCGGCGTACCATAATTTATAATACATGTACATGTAAGTATGGAACATTAATCACGGCATACCTTGCATTTTTCATGCGAGGCTCGAGTCCATATTAGTCAGTAGGGCAAGGCATCATATCGTGACTTTTCCGTAGTCCATCATGGTATTTTACAAATTCCTAGTGATGAGTATTTCAAATACAGTGAAACCTGTCTTTGGTGGCCACCCAAGGAAAACAAAAAAGTGGCCTCTATAGACAGAAAGCTGATATAGACATGTCTTTTAACACATGATTTGTCTCCAAGGCAATCAGTTATGGCCATTATAGACAGGTTGGCTGCTATAGAGAGGTGCCCCTAAGACAGTGTTATATTAGTTCACGTTGTTTATCCAAAAACAATTTCCGCGTTTTATTTATAAGTCGTGACCAAGTACATTTTATCAGTGTACAAACTACCGAGGACTTTCACCGGTGTGCAAACATAAATTACGTGGCTGCGATGTCACTCCGTCATATCCTCGTTCAGAAACAAGGGAGCTAGTGCTTAGTGACAACCTATGTAGTCACAATGCTTCTGTGAATCCGCAGATGTTTGAAAACGAGAATTAGGAACTTTGGTAAGCGCAACCACTCTATAAATAATGGAGGATTGCGCGAATGGTTTTATTAAATTCATTCAAAGGAATACCTTCACCATGACATTCCGATGTGCACTAATGTAGAGCCACAGGCCTTCAAGTTAACGTAACTGTAAAGGCTGCATCTAGTGATTAACGTTCCTGTCTGTGAAATCGATGTGTTGTAATATTGACGGTTATTCCTTCTACAAATGGGACTGAGAATTTGCCTCACAAATTAGTCGACCGGGTTAATCGATATCCATCAATGCGCAAGTAATACTTGAGAACAAAATGCGTTTTCTCATCAGCAACTTCATCTTAATAAATTTGTGATGAATTTTTCAATACCTATCTGAGACTATACCGGAACTTTTTTGCTAAAGCGTTATTTGGTCACTGCCCTATACAGTCTATTTACTGCATTATTCCATATTCAAAAGTCCGTCGTCGAAACACCTTTCTCATTTTCGACTTCTTTACACACGCAAACCTGAGAAAGGGGGGGGGGGGGGGGGCTCAGGAGCACTTGAAGCCGCAATAACATAATCATTGGACATACGACAAAATAATACCGGCGAATGCTAGAATGTGACTATTCCGAATTTGATATATGCATAAATCATTTCAGTTGATCAAGAATAGATAGGAGTGCTCCATCAGGAAACGGGGTCTAAAGTAGATCTCGTAAGTAGTGCTTCACAATGTGAATCGTTTTACGGAATAACCCTTAGGTCCCAGCAGACTTCTTTCTTTTTCTCCTTTCTCTTTCCTCTCCTTTCTTTCCTAGTTTTTTGAATGTTTCTTTTGAAACACGATTCTGACACAGAGTTATTCCTAATATAAACTATTATAAAGTATTAATAAATATATAAACGTATTTAAATGTATAAACGTATAAATATAAACGTATATAAAGTATAAATGAATCTCTTCATTTACTTTCATTTTTACGTGTTCAGTTAATTAAGACGCATGACACTAAAGCTCAATTCGCAAAAGTCTCCACTAAAATCCAGAGATAGAAGAGTTATTTGCACTACGGTGGAATTGCTCGGATCCTAAACATTAGAATATCTGAGTAGGCCAAAAACAGATGTTGTTTAATGAGTTTTGAAAATGTTTACATTTTCAACTGTATAAATGATGTGGAAGTTGTCCAAATGGAAGTTATGTGAAGAAATAATTATAGCGAGGAAGCTGAAGAAGAGATAGATAAAAAGTGAAGCCCGTAATGGAATATGATTTAAGAGATACAAGTAAGTCAGTGAGAGTCAATCAACTGACCTTAAAGACAGCAAGTTAACAATGACCACAGTTATAAAAACTCTGAACTACATAATCTCTCATACTCTAAGTGTCTTTGATAAGGTCTAAAATGAAAGCAATGACAAAAAATTGTACTTCAAAGTGATAATAGTGCTTTACTATAGTGAAAATCTACAGTACCCAGTGTGACCTTCTCCTGACCTTGTCTATTTCCTCCCTTTGACTACTGTGTTATAGGTCTGACTAATTTTACGCAACCTGAGCAATAATTGTTTAAATACTTTATTCATGCATAACATGCCAGTGGCAGCATAACGTCCAAACTTTCCTATGTTAGGATGTTTATTTGTCCATTTAAGCACTGTTATGTAGCTCAAAATCAAAGTTCGACAGTTTTTAAATTGGAGTTCCACAATGTTAGCTTGTAGTAATTTATAGGCTATCGCATGTTGACATATAACCGTTGTATAAACCTCAAATTTGATTCAATGTGATAAAAATGAAGGACACGGGTAATTTGAGGCAAGAAGTAATATTTCGCACGCGGTTTTAAAGACGGAATTCATTCATATAGAAGCGTATTGCATGAATTAAGCCCAGAAGTGATGAGTGTAAAGTTAATTACGAGTTTTACCTTCGTAATAGAGTAACAGATTTTAACTGTCCATGGATTTCCACGAAAAATATAAACGTCTCAGAACGCCCCCCCCCCCCCCAAGATTCCTCCCTTATTTCTTTCCTCACCTAACCAAATAATCACACAGGCCCAGATGGCGCCTTTCGAACTTCTCCATCTCCGTGCGGTGATTGGATGCATGACGACTAGATATTGGTCGAGAGCCATTGCTGTAATCATTGACGCCGTCACACATGATACCATCTGTTTCAAGAAAGAAAACGTAAAGGAGAAAAATACCGTATTAATGGTTATAAAATGTGCGTGCGTCATAGCAAATGCGCAATTATACACGGCGTGTCTCGCGGTGTCGGAGTAAGACGGTCTTATACTCTTAACTCTTAAATGTGCCACACTTTTAAGGAGAACTTCGGGTTCAATTCAGCTTTCTTCTTCAGTTTGCAGTTTTGGCACATAGGAAGTTAGGCACACCAAGGAGGTATAACACTTTTTCATCATGTTCATGTACAGTGCGTCTAAAAAAAAATGTGCAAGTAAAAAGGGCCCTATACTAAACACACACAAAAAAAGTAACTACCCCCTTTTTCAAAATACCATAACTTTTTAAAGAAAAGGTTTTGTGCAAAATAATTTTACAGGGATGTTTCTGCACTAATTGACTAACTTCTGTAGGAAAATGTGATTGATACATCAATGCATGCATGAGTGAGCACACATTAAAGGCAAAAGGTCACTTTTCAAAAGTCACAAGGGCCATTTTGGGGGA
>JZLH01S0371818.1:0-22596 GCA_001188425.1 Eucidaris tribuloides
AAACGTTATCATGGTACGAGCCCAACATCAGACATATTTAGGCCTCAGTGACCTTGACTTTTGACCTTTCCAGCCTCCAAAATCTGATCAGTTCAGTGGTGGCTTATATTTACGATACTTGGTCCTAGTTACATTCAAAATCCGATCGGGGGTTTCTCAAGTTATCGTGGTAACGAATTCCGGTACGGACGGACGGACGGACGGACGGACGGACGACGGAAGGCGGACGGACGGACGGACGGAGGAAGACGGAGGGACAACCGAACATTATGCCTCCGGACTCGTTGCGGAGGCCATAAAAAACTAAGACATTCAAGAATCTATTATTGCCAGGGTGTATGACTTTGGGGCATAAAGCTTTCAAATAACAAAAAAATCTCCCTAAACTAAATTCGGCTTTAAAAAGTACTAATTTCATTATTATTTTGTTCATATACTCAATTTTATGTCTCTTTCAATTCATAAATTACACCTTTTGAAACCTCCTAAAGTAAAATAACAAATGTCTAATTTCTACAAAAGAGCCTTGTTGGTTAAACTTAGTGAGAAATCATTTGTAATGTTTTTGATTATATTGTTTCTTTTCGGGCAAGTAACTTTTTCATTCGGGTAAGTAAAAATCTGAAAGTAATAATTTTACTTGCCCAAAGGGCAAGTAGGAAAAAGAGTTAGTGTGGAGCCCTGAGTTACAGGCACGTATTTTCACACGCACCGGTGACCCCTACTTCCGCCAGACCCGATACGCTTTTCGCTGTCTGTTTCTACAGGAAAGTTTTCCGGAATTCTGGATACTTAAGCGGGTAATACCATTTAACGATTTTCTGTAGAAACACGCTGATTGTTTCCAATTTTAAAAATCTGAGCTACACAAGCCTCCATACTACTAGTGTCTCTGATAAGGTCTAAAATTGTCCTGAAAACATTACAATTCAAAATGATCATTAAGTGCTTTAAAAAATGAAAATCAATGAGTGATCATTCCAATATGCCCCTATAAACTGTTGTGTTATAGAATTTTTGTCCATAGGACATTAATTCATGTATCAATATTTATCTGGTACATGTTTAACCAGTGATGGCATAACTGCTATGCATGTGTGCCAGGATGTTTGTTTTAAACTCAGCATTCCTTTGTAGAAGACTAATCATTAGTAGTCACTTCTATTTTTGGAAAAATTAATGGCAAAATTTAACTATGAGCTACATAAAAATCCTTCATGCTTTGTGTGCCTCTGATAAGGTCCATGAATAAAGCACTGAAAAAAATTGTAATTTAAAACGATCAAGTGCTTTAAAAAGTGAAATTCAATGAGTGACCATTCCAGTTTTCCCACACAGATTACTCTGTCATAGACATATATGCTTGAATTCCTCTGTGTATATTTTGCTATTGACAGCATAACTGTCTAAATTTGTGTGTTCTACAGTGTTTATTTGTCCATTTTAAACACTACCACTTAGGTCAGATGTCAAAATATTGACAATTTTTTTTTTAAATGGTGCTTCCACATCAAGCAAAGATGTACCAACCTATTATGTGATTGTATGCCAGTTCAATACACTTTCCAAGCATTTCTAAAGGGTATATGATCATTGAACTTTCACATTCAATTAGCTCATCTTTCCTGCTACTGTGCCTCCATGAGCTCTACTTAATACAATACAATTGCTTGTACTCATGTACCAACGACAAGTAATTAACCATCAGGTGCTTTTAATTTAGTATCATTTACTTGTGAACATTCAACTACCATATGCACAGCTATGGAACAGGAGTCTGGTATAATACATTTCACCTTGACAAACAGTCGACAGGCATTTCCTCCGTGTTGTAATGAACTTGTATACATGTGTATCCAGGGGTGGCGCCATGGCGGTGGGGGAGGGGGGGGGTTGGCAAGTTAGAGATTGTTCTTCTGGACATGATGATGTCTCCTTTTTTTTTACTTATTGCATCATTTTTCACATTTTTCTTCAATTGTCATTATAATTGTAGAAATGATACAATTTGGGATACCTTGAACATTTTTATGTGATGAATATGAAAGGACTGTAGATTTATTTGCCATTCATAACACAAGATAAATGCACAAAGTTTAGTTTCATCTTGCATCAAGAATGGCACATAAAAACTGTTTTTTCAATTATTGTACAAATGCAATACATTATTCTTATAATAAATGTTTACAAATCATTAGTGATGAATATCATTAAATAAATTTGTAAATATGAAATCTCATTTTGCATGAGAAATTTTGTTGAGCATCTTTCATTTCTCTTTGAATCAGTCACAAAGGATTGTATACTTTGAATGAATAATTATCATTTAGCGGCTCAGAAATTAATTCTACTTTACTGGGTCTGGAGATGATTTTTTTTTTCCAACTGATCGATATTATACATTGCAAATACTGAAAAAACAGGGATTAAGGTAGAGCGATATAGCCTATATCGGATATCGATATTTAGGGCGGGTCATATCGATATATATCGATATATCGATTTTTTTTCAAAATTCCTATCTGAGCACGCATTCTCCGCGGAGCCCGAAAAGCTCGATCTTCTGCCAGTAAAACCAACTAACGATGTGTTAAAAAAGCCTGAATAACTTCGTTACAACACATGCAGTTGTTAATTGCCGGTTATTCATATGAATTTCTCGCCAAATATTAATTTGTAAAACCTAGGAAACATTCACAACTTATATATCTTAAACTACCATATGCACAGCTATGGAACAGGAGTCTGGTATAATACATTTCACCTTGACAAACAGTAGACAGGCATTTCCTCCGTGTTGTAATGAACTTGTATACATGTGTATCCAGGGGTGGCGCCATGGCGGTGGGGGAGGGGGGGGGTTGGCAAGTTAGAGAGTGTTCTTCCGGACGTGATGTCTCTATTTGATTACTTATTGCATCATTTTTCACATTTTTCTTCAATTGTCATTGAAATTGTAGAAATGATACAGTTTGGGATACCTTGAAAATTTGTTTAACTGTGACACATATTAAAGGACAGTAGCAGAGACTCCAACCCCAAACACCTCTCAAGCGGGAGATTCTCCCGCCGGAGATTCTCCCGCCGAGACCCCCTAGCAAACGGGAGACTCTGACTCAATGTACTCGTATCCCGCATCACCAGCGCAAACCACGAAATTCCTTGCGGCCGGAGGCCATTTTTAGGGTTTTGAAGCTATCTTAGGCCTATTTTTTATCATATAACAACATTAAATGAGGTCAAATCCACTGATTCAAATTCATTTCTTTTCAAAAAGGTGGTTGGGCGGGAGAAAAAAGGAGAAACACAGCTTGGGCGGGAGAAATTAAAACTCAAGCGGGAGGGCGGGAGATTTTGTGAAAATGGGCTCAAAGCGGGAGATCTCCCGCCGAAAACGGGAGAGTTGGAGTCTCTGCAGTAGTTTCATCTGCCATTCATGACACACATAAATACACTAAGTTTAGTGTTCATCTTGCATCATGAATGGCACATAAAAATACTGTTATTTTATTATTGTACCAATGCAATATTTGACAAATATTACTGATGAATATCCTAATAAATTTGTAAAAAAAAAAAATCTTATTTTGTATGAGATATTTTTTTCTTTTCATTTTGCATTTCTCTCCTCTGTAATTTAACCACATGTACATGAATTTGAATCAGTCACAAAGGATTGTATACTTTGAATGAATGATTATCATTTAGCGGCTCAGAAATTAATTCTACTTTACTGGGCCTGGAGATGATTTTTTTTTTTTCCAACTGATTTAGAGCTACGATATTATACATTGCAAATACTGAAAAAATAGGATTAATCTCAAGGGTAATTTAAGAGGAAGGGGCTAAATCATCCTCAGCCCCCAAATATACTGCCCTGCATTAGACACCAATCACACATACTTAGTATTCATCACAGCCCCTCATCATTGCTCTCCAAATCTCCTTCGTGGTTCAACCTCACGTTCCATCAATTTTTAAAGGCATCTTCTGACATTGTTTCCATTTCAACAAATTTGAGCCACATGTACATAATCCTCCACCTATCGATGTAGGTGCTCATAGCGCAGTAACAAATGATTACAGAAAACATGACACATGCACAAAAAAATAAATAGAACAATATTGATGGTTAAAATGCATTTTTCATGAGGTGAGTTTTCAGGTCACATTTAAATTGTGTTAAGGAGGTAGTCAATTTTATTCCTTCCAGTAAATTGTTCCACAAATGGGGTCCGGCAGATAAAAATGATCTTCTACCCCATGATCTATTGACAACAGACTGAGTGTAAAGAAGTTTGTTACTGGAACGGAGAGGCCGGTTAGGTTGATGAAGTTTGAACAATTCAGTAAGATATGCAGGGGCAATTCCTTGAAAACAACGGTAAGACCTGTCTAAAAGTGAAGCCCTCGCAAATTTGTACTTCAAAGTGATCATTTACTCCTTAAAAAAAGTGGAAATCCATGAGTTGCCGGCATTGCCATGCCCAGTTTCCCCAAATAGACTGCTGTGTTACATGTGATATATATCTTGCCAGTAGCAAAATATTTTTTTATTTTTTCATATTCTAGGGTGTTTACTTACAAGTCCCTTCAAGCACAAACATACACAGTAGCTCAGATATAAAAGTCTGGCAATTTTATTTCATTGAACCTCCGCAATGATGGACAGTATCTTTAAGATATTATTTCACTTCCAAAGAAACTGCTCAGCATTAACGTTGCCATTAATTTACAAATATTCCAGCTCATGAAAATACATGAGTGTGCAGCTGCATTGAGATCTAGTTCTTACAGACTGTCTAAATACCAAAGGTCACGTTGGTTTGAAAGATGTACACGCACACGTTGGATTAGATTTTAATTTGTATGAATGATGACAATCTACAAAGATGATGTACCATATAAGTACAAACTACACATCTACATGTCCTAAATGATCCTAGAGTACCAAAGATCTTTGAAGACAGAAGGGTTTTGGGAGGAAGCATTTGTGAGCAACCATTTCTAAAGTAACAGACGACTATGAGAAGTTTTATGGAAAAGACTACTTGCATCTGTACATCCCGATACGCATCCAATATTGAATATTTATAATACAGCTTTCATAAAGACCTAGCCATTTTGTTGCTAATCACTTCTTTGCACTTAAGCGAGCTGCACGTATTGAAATGACCTTTATGCGCACATGTACATGTACACTAGTTACACAAATTGCCAACTCCAAACTGCTTTTATTTTTCTTTACGTATATCTGCCTCAGAAAAAAAATAATATAGAATTACAACTGAAAAATTTACATGGAATGAAAAGTAACATAGTTCTCTGCTTTACAAACACATGATAGGTTTAAACAACTCACTCAAATAAAATAATTAACACTACATGTAATTGCTTTTAATCTAGATACATTGTGCTAGCATAAATATACATTTTAAGAGCAAGCTAACTATTTTTAACTTGTTACACTGTATGTTTAAATCTAACAACAAACCATTAAACAACTATTGAAAGATTTATTTTCCACGTAAAACTACAGTAAATGACATCTTATTTGATATTTAGTAACCCTAGCAATGTAGTCTACATTTTGAAGGAGAACAGAACTAAGCAAAGAACCATTAATGTTAGGTTCAAATATTTGATTTTGTCTTACTGTACACGCTGAATATTTCACAGTGGTTTTATTTTCGCAAATTTCGCGACCTAATGAACGCAATAATTTTCACTGAGTGATATTCCTGTACAAAATGAATGTAAACGCAATAAAATCACGAAAATATATTCACATGAATTCCTCATCTTGAAGCAAAATCACAAAAATATATGTACGTGAAATATATGGCATACATGTACACAGTATTTCATAATTTAAATGCCGACAACAGAATGATTATTTATTCTGAATTGTCAAAAAACACAGACGTATTAAACCAAACCAAACCAAATCAAATCAAACATCAGAATTGAGCCACATGTGGAAACAGGAAACCAGCTTCTCCTGTCTGTGAGTACTGGACATTCATCTTCCTCTGTATTCTATGTCAAGTGATAATGAATGCGCATACAAACTCAGACCATCAGAGTCAAATTACCAATATGGCCGAGATCCGATGCCAAAAATATTCCACGCCCGACTAAAAGAGGCTACTTGAAAAGCAAACATGGAAGGGAAAGAACTGGACAATTATATGTGTTATATGCTTGAAGACAATATTGTGGAAGACCTATTTAAAAAATTATCAAACTTTGCCATCTTACATATCCGACAGTGTTTAAGTAGACAAATGAACACCCTAGAACACAAAAGTTCAGACAGTTATGCTGTCACTGGTAAAATATGTAGGCCTACAGATAAAAATTGGCATATAAATTATTCTCGGCCGATAAAAAAATCTGCAACACAGCAGTTTACGGGAAAAAAATGGAATGGTCTCGCAATGATTTTTACTCTTTTAAAGCACTTAATGATCATTTAAACTATTATTTTTTTCAGGGCTTCATTTTTAGACCTTGTCAAAGACACTACTAGCATGGGGAATCATGTAGCAAACATTTTTTTTTTAATGGAAACATTGTTATACAGTGCCTTTAACCCATTGGAGACGATTTGATTTCAAAATAACACCCATTCTCCATAAACTGCAGTCCGAGATATCTCATACTTAGTATCCAAAGCAGGGCTGCCACTCAAAATTTTGATTTCCCCCTACGCCACACGCATATTTTCCCCTACAGACACCACTTTTCCCCTACGCCTAATTAACCATATTTTCCCATACGAACCTACATTTTCCTCTTACAAAATTGACTTTTCCTCGACAAAGGTATGTTTTCCCCCAAAAATTAACCTTAGAAAATGCAAAATATTGATGACAATTTCTTCACCGGAGATGGACAAAATGGGTGAATATAATCGCATTTCCTTCGAAAATTTAAGAATATTTCTGAAAATTGTCAAAACCCCTACATCCCCTACAAATCCTCAAAACCCCCTACGTTTCCCCTATGGAAAGTCATTTTCCCTGTAGGTATCCCCTACAACCTACGCTTGGCCAAAATCCCCTACGGTAGGGGACCGGGTAGGGGATTTCCCCTACGAGTGGCAGCCTTGATCCAAAGGGTTTAAAGTGTACTGGCAGACAAGGAGTCTTATCTCATTTTCTGAATAAAGTTACTGTCTGATGAAGAGAAATAAAAGAGCAGTATATTCAAGATATTACTCAATGCCAACAGGTGATGACAAAATAAATTTTGGAGTTCAATACTGCATCTCCATATTTTGGGGGCACTACTGTAACTGAATGTCTGACAAGCCTATTGGAATATCTTTTATGCCCTGTATTTACCCATGCGTCTTTGTCATGTCTTTGTCCATCTGTCTCGAGATGTGTGGGTCTATGTATGTCTACCTGTGATTATATGGTGTGTGTTTACCTGTGTAACGTATACCTGTGTGTACCTGCAGGTCTGCATGTCTACATGTCTCCGTGTGTATGTGCTTGGGTATAGAGACACAACAACACTTTCTTTTCGATTTACATCATTTTAGACATTGATTTCTGATGGATCTGTTTAGTGACATATTTATTCAATGCATACATGTACTTCCTTATTGCAAATGCAGTTCTTGAAAACTAGACAGCCTGTCAAACTAGCAACAAAAACAAATACAGTGCAACATATGCCAGCTGGATTCCAATTTCAAAGTGTTGAAATGTATTCATAGAACAGTTGAACATAAAAAAAATAACTCCTAATATATCAACAAATTTGTTATTTCTATGATTGTGTTGATCATGATCAGTGAATCACCTGTATCAAAGAAAAAAATAAAACAATGAACAATGTTTCCTAAATTCTGTTTGTTGGATTGACAAATACTGTATTATAAGAGACACAAAAGCTCTTATGACTCTCTTCTTCTTCTTTTTTTTTTCAAATCTGATAGTTTCTATTTAGAGTGCAATGACATTATACTAGTGCTGTATCAAAGAGGTTAACAAACTAATAACTGACCATGAAGATTAATAGACAGGGTCAGCTATTCCTGTTTGGTTTTGTTGGTGCAGAAAGATGATCACTTTATTCTTGGAACATCAACATCTATTCATATATTGACTGGTATGCACCGGTTTTGTAACAACAATATTTTGCCACAGGTGAACAATAGTTTATTGGCACTATTATTTCAGGGAACAACAATACTATTTATTTCTGAGAACAAAACGCGTTCAAGTATATTGTTTGAAAGGTTAACCGAAAAAGCTTGATTTTTCAGTTAACTGTTTTAAAATGCACAAGGGTGTCTGGTGATACTCCCCCCAGAGAACCACTGCCCTGAAGACAACGTTCACTCCAGAGACAACTCCCCAAGACAACTTCCCACAGACAACTCTCACACAGACATATCCCCCAAGAGGACAACTCCCCTCGAGGACAACTCCCCCAGGACAACTCCCCAAGGACAACTCCCCAGAGACAATCTCCCTAAACAACTCCCTACAGGACAACTCTTAGCAACAGGACAACTCAACCCTAAACATACCTCCAGGACAAACTCCCCAGGGACAACTCATACCTCGACACTTCCCCAGAGGACAACTCCGCTCCGAAGGACACATCCCCAAAAGACATTTTCCAGACTCCCGCTGACACACTTCCCCAAGGACAACTATCCAGGCCACACCTCCGGAAGACAACTCCCCCAGACAATCCCCTGAGACCAATCACCTAGAGCGACAACCACCCAGAGACACTAACCTAGAGCACAACTCACCCAGAGGGACCAACTCAGCCGAAGCGACAACTCCGCCGACTTTCCCCACAGGAAACAATCCCTCCAAGACAACTTCCAAGCGACAACTCCTCTAGGACAAATCCCCAAAAGACATTTTCCCCAGAGCACAATCCAATCCCACTACCCTGACCAACTTCCCCAGAACAACTACCCCAGGCGAACACCTCCAAAAAGACAACTCCCCCAGACAACTCACCTGAGCGACAAACTCCCCTGAGGCAACTCCCGCCAGAGACAAGTCCCCTGGGAAGAATTTAACAATGTTTTCCAGTTTTAAAATGTTTGATGTCTTTGGGGATATACTCTTCTGGGGAGATGTCCTCAGTTGTCTTATTCAATAGCACTTAGTATGCATACATGTAATCTACACTTTGGTTCATAATTAGGATACATGACGACTCTTTTCTGATGGATGAGTCACCATCAAAAAAAGCACCGTCAAGTGCAATCCTAATTATCGAACACCAAAAGGTAGTATATCATATATTCATGTCACAGAACAATTTCACTTTTAGAGTGATAAAGAAGGTACCAGTATATAAATATAATTTTATGCAAAGATATTATTTCCGCTACATGTAGGTACCATACTACATGTACATGTACATAGTGTGAGTCAAGATAAGGGGAAACCAGATTCAATACCAAATCTCTCAAATTCAAAAAAAGATATCAAAAAACTGATATATAACTACCAAAAAAGAATATATATATATATTACTTACATGTGGTATATTGGTCATTCATATTCAGTCATGGATGACTGCTCAGGAATCAATTTTGTGAAACCTGTCAAAATTATTTTTTGTTCAAGTTGGTGTAGTTTCTACTGTTTGATGACATTGGCCAGCGCTAACGACAATGTAACCAGTCATGTATGCACATTGCACACTCAAAACTTGGGCAAAAGCAATTTTGACATTTTTTATTAAAGGCAGTGGATCTCATTTGCAAACATGCCTGTAGACCAGAAAAAGATAACCCATGCCCTTAGGTCACTGATGAAGGGCATGTCTGTGAAATCTGGGGGTCAGTAATTACCTACAATTTGAAAAATGCGAAAGAAAAACAATAGCCGTTTAGTGTACGTTCTGTGGCAGGAATTTTTTTCTCGCGAGAAAAAAATTCAAATCAGAATCTAGAGGCCACTACAATTCCAACAAAACTGAGTTTCTAGCTCCTATATTTTGCTAAAGGTTCCCAGATTGTATTTTCTTTTGAATGCAATTGTATTTACACAATGTTAATTTTTAGGCATGCAAAAGAGATGCCCTGCCTTTAAATTTGATTGCTGTGCAGTTGCCTGTAACCAAATATGAATAACCACTGTACCACATGAAAGCAAACTGATTACTACATGTGTATAGCACTTCCTCATTCATTTTTTTTATATTTATTTTGAGAGATTCAAGATCTGGAGTTTTTTTGATGTGCAATCACCACAATGTATAGTGTGATGATGATGATGATGACGATGATGATGATGATGATGATGATGATGATGGTGGTGGTGGTGATGGTGGTGGTGATGATGATGATGATGATGATGTTGATAACAATGATGATGACAATGATGATAATTACAATGTCATCAACAATGAGAACAGGAACATCAATTATATTAAAACAGAACACAAAACAAGCAGAAAAAAGTTGAGAAGAAAAAGGATCACCAGAATGTTAATTCTAAAAGATAAAATTATGTTTGAATGTGGGAAAGCCACAGTGTACCACTCAACTCATAGTATTCCAGATAAAAACACATGTACATCTTCATCCAGGATGAAGGTAAAAATATCTAGGACACGACCACCTGAAATCCTAGAACATGAAGAAATGATGAAGTCTTGAAGAGGATAGTTTCCATTAGCGTCGATGCTTTGGGCTACAGGATATCACTATGAGACAGAAAGTACATTGTACGTCAACATGCTTCTTTTGTACAGACTAAAGCTGGATTGGTGATGATATACAGCATTACATTGTCACAAACGCATGTACATGTATATCTCTCTGCTGCGCTCAGGACAGTGACACTATGAAATATTGGTGAGAAGGTTCTTGAGGATATGATAATAAAGTATTGATGTTTGGCTTTGTGCGTGTGTATTATTTATTTACTATAGATTAAAAATGGTTTTACAATTTTACACACAAATAAGAAGAGGAAAAGAAACATCAAAACAGCACCACCAACAACAAAACACGGAAGAATAAAAATGATGACAATAATGATAGTAGTAGAAGTAATAAGGATATTACAGTGTAATAACAATCATAATAATCATAGAATGAGAATAACAACAACAATCACATCAACAAGAAACAGAAGAAGAAGAAGAAGAAGAAGAAGAAGGAGAAGAAGAAGGAGAAGAAGAAGAAGAAGAAGAAGAAGAAGAAGAAGAAGAAGAAGAAGAAGAAGAAGAAGAAGAAGAAGAAAAAAAAAAAGGAAGAAGTAGAAAAAGTAGGTTTTTCTTACCTCATCTCCTTCTTTTATTGTTCTTTGTGGCAATTTTGCTATAACTTTCTTTGCTGCTCTTCCTAATTGTTTCTGTTGGGACAAACAGAAGGATAAAAGTACAGATTCATGCACGATAATACATGATGGTCAATAAATCTTCACAATATGTACAGAAATTATTTCATCATTAACCCTTCAACCGTTATGTTATTGATTAAGTTCATCAAATAGGGTTGTGACGAAGCAGTTTTGAAATGAATGCATAGAAGAGCAAATTTGGCTGTAACCCTCTCAATAACACTATGTAACAAACATCCATAGACTTTCCATGTTTATTTAAACTGAAAATAGACAAGTCTACTATTGTAAGGATGTGAGGTAAGCACATTAAATGTAATGTGGGAAATAATTTTTCCTTCATATTTGTTTTCAACTTACTGCAAAGACTAACATGTGATATGGTATAAACCTTGGAAAACAGAGGTTCTGAAGGCTCTTCTCAATTTTTGGGACTAAATCACTGTACATGTAAGTCCCCATGTATTTCTGATGATGAATTGGTGACCTAAAAAAAGCACAATGTCAATTTGCAGATAGTTCATGCAACTCTTCAGTATCAAATTAATCTACATGTATTTTACATGCTCTAATGATAAGTTAACATACGCATTGTCTCATTCATTTGATTATCAGTGAATTCATACATGAATGATGTACAGAATAATCTTTGCACTTCAGCAAGATGAAAAAGAATGTAGTGTCTCGCCCTTGTCTGTGTTTATTTAATTAAAATGCAGTGACATTAAGGAAAGAGCAAAGGTCTATTTACATTGAATACATACAACTGGGAACCAGAGACAGATGTATCTCCTCCTCGGGCAAAAAATAAAATTTTATATTTCGGGACTACTTTCAAGCCTGATTTAGTGATTTCAGTATGTTTTACATGTACATGTACATTGAACCTTATAAGGAAAATTGAGGGCTGTTTTGTGATTTTAGGGGGCTATTGTGTTAATTTTGGGCCAAATTTGGGGGCTAAAGCGCCTAGTCTCGGTTCCAGACCCTGCAACTTTTTCTCCCTCCGAATAGCAGTGCGGGTGCAAAGCACCCGCACCATGCTGCGACAGCATCTACCTTAGGAAACTGGTCTTAGTTCAAGACAGTTAACTGATGAAAGTAGGCCTAATTTCTCTACGAAAAAGGATAAGTTCTTGCGTCTGGAAGCCAGACTATAAATCGCCCTCAGTCCTGTGTATTTCCAATGCTGCTCCTCCTATTTGTACATGTACATGTACTACTAGAACTGCATGTGTTAACTAATCAGCTAGCACTGCATTTCTCAACCAATGGGCAATAAAACCCTCTCAGGTGGGCCAACAAAGTCAAACCCCCCCCCCAAAAAAAAAAACACAATTAAAATAAACAAATCTGGACCTGTCTTATCTTACAAGAAACAATTGGAATTCGGTCATTATGTGTGGACAACTTAACAATGACTTATTTTGTAACTAGTCAGTTACACAACACATAACATTTCTTTTGTTTGAATCATGTGTTGTCATTTTTTCAATTTTTTTTGGTGAGGTCGGCCTCAAAAAAGTGTTGACGGTCATGGCATTAAAAATAGGTTGAGTGAGCATGACATGTTATACAAGCAAAATTGACAAGACAACTTGTTTTTCTCACTGCAACCTTTACATTTGAATTACAAATAATTTCATAATTAACAAGTTGAAGCACCTTGAATATGTTGCGGATGTGTGTGGCACAATGTGTGCGTAAATTATATAAATAGACTACACACTTTGCACGTGTACATGCAGTATTTCATAAATTGCCATCACTATGCTTTCACTTCCATCACTCCGACTCCGTGCATTTTGTACACCGTATACGTCACTCTGAGGATAGTGGTCGTCCTTAGCAACCAATAATGATTGCTGGAAATTATACAGGACGAATCTTGACCAAAATAACTATTCTTTTGTGTGAAATCACCAAAAAACTACTCCAATCAAAAATACTACAGTGGAAATGAAAGGACAAGACAGTGATCAGCACAATGCAATCATGTGCTTCAATTCTAATTTTATTATGTCACAAACTTAGAACTGAACCTACACGTGTTATTACACGATTTCCTGAATGAGATATGAAAACCATGATTAATATTTTCTTTAACCGAGGGAGACTTTCTTCCTTCCTTTTGTGCGCATTGATTGACTTTATATTAATTACTTTTGGTTTTTACAATATTTGTCATTCAAAGGGCCTATATGTGGTGATCGTTACATAGCAATAAAAGCCAGATGGCTAATATCCATGAAAAATAAGACCTGCAACTGCAAGATCCTACCTTCATATTCATATGAAAAACACCACAATGACATAACTGGCAAAAATTATCCTTGAATACCTTATGTCTCCTCACATGTAACCAGAGTGGATTTGGGTACTTTTTTTCATTGTCTGCTTTAAATTTTTCTCACAATCTATCACAGACAGTTACTGTATATGCTGAATACTTCGCGGTACTTTTCGCAAATTTCGCGACTTACTGAACGTGAAAATTTTCACTTCCTGACATTTCCTTACAAGGTGAATGCAAATACAAGAAAATTGCGAAAATATACTCTTGCAAATTCCTCGTCTTGAAGCAAAATCGCGAAAATATATGGATGCGAAATAAAAGGTATATACAGTATTCAATCATGTATTGCGATGCATACAGTATCTGTTACTGTTGTCAATACAGTAAGTGTGCCTACAGTAACTGTAATGTACACGGCCCGTCACATGTATGTGCATGCTTTGAATGATACACTGACGCACTTCCCACCTCAGGCATGTCAGGTCAAACTATGTCTTTGAATGGTTCGATTTGACCATAAATCAGTAGTGATCAGTCAAAAATTAAAGTGATAGGCTAATGTTAGCCAGTGGCTTTAACAAGTGGTCCTAATTTGATCATGACCAATAGACTTATTTGTTATCATTACACTTTAGTTTTGAAGCAAACTGCGACACACGTAGAAATTTTGAGCCTTTATTACTTTAAAGGTAAATGACATGATTGGGGGTAGTCCTCAACTTGGGCTGATACTACTCTAGAATCAAGTAAACTATGCAAGGCTTCTCCTGTGAAAATCTTGTAGTCAAACGTTCACTCATTCTAAAACAAACAATGTCAATATTACTAGTAGCATGGAAACCTGCTGTGTGGCTCTCTATGGGGCTTATTTTTATCCTACCCGGCAAAGAATAAGATACTCCTATGTTTATGCTTGATTCTCCGTAAGTAAACAAATTACAGACAAATCCTCCCACGTGGGAGATCCACATCTGCTAGTGAACAGATGGTATATATTTCAACTCATTTGGTTCTTAAGGCATTTTCAAGAGTTCCCAATGATGTCACTAACCTTTAAGCTGGTTCTACATCACTATACAGATATTCCAAAGATGTAAAGGTGAAATGGCAGTGCAGTGAGATTGTTGATAATCCCGATCCCACCCATCCACCCACTTTACACCCCTCCAACAGGTACAGGATAAAATTATTGACTTCGAGATACAACATTCTCTGCCTGTTAACCATATTCCTTTTCTGTCCACTGATCGATTGCCTTTAGAATCCTTTCAAATAAATTCCAGGGCTGCCAACTCTCACGCATTGTGTGTGAGACTCCCGCATTTTGGCCTTATCTCATACAAAAATTTTGTTTGATTTTCCATATGTTTCTATTGATCTCATGCATTGGGACCTCTCACGTATATCATTGGCCTATGGAGTCTCACGCAAATGGATTCACAGACCTTCATTTCATGGAAAAGTCTTCTACACCTGCAATTATATTTTGATTTTTTTTTGGGGGGGGGGAGGGGGGACACAATTTTTAAATCAGTATGAAATGGGTACCACAAGTTTTGCACAAGTACGTCATAAAAATGGTACCAGGTTTTTTAGATGTTGTTGAGTAATGAACCAACATGACAATAATTATGAATTATAAATAAAGTATTGTGATACAATGACAACTTTGAACACTTCAAAAGTGTTGTACCACTTCTGTAAAGCAAGAGCTGCATGATGCACACAAGAACTTAAATCCCAAGTTTTGTTTTGGTAAATAGTAAAAATGAAATCCTCTGCAATTATGTTTTTTAGATACACCTATGTGATCTACATGTATTATACCTTGAAAATTGCTCACTCTGAAACTTTCTCATTTTTAGTAATTACTCTAAATGTAAATTCTCTTGAGGACCCGAGATTTCCCATAGGTAATGTACATAACGCTAGATGCTCTCCTTTAATCTAAACGACATAATTTTGTCATGTTTAGGTGCAATGTTGTTTTCTGATGTCTGGGGTGACTAAGAATACTTTGTGACAGATTGACCAAAAATTTGTCTTACAGACCAAAACTGTATACTTGGGCTTTAAACATTACTTGTTCACAGTGATTTTCTCCACAAATATCAGATCATTGTAGTTCATTGTGGTTCACTTTGAAAATCACCACAGTGGGACAGGGCACTTTCCGGCAACCTTTCACTAATCACTACCACACTCAGAATATCACGTTAAGTATATGATGAAGCTATTTGAGTCGGATTCAGAGTGTTAGAGCAAAAATGTTCAATATTTAGCAGCTGTTCCAACTCACCTGCGTTCTGCCTCTTGCTTGTGCGTAGCGGAATCTTTGAATGTAGTAAAAAACAAGCCAGGCTAGCGACACGATCATGAGCACGATAAAAGAAACTGAGACGAAAAGGACCGAGGACTTTTTGACCTGAATTCGATGAATGACCTTTGACCCCTCGTTGATGACTATTGTGATTTCTGTGCCATTATCAATAAGTTCTTCGATCCGCTTGCCATCTTCTGCGCTGAGTAAAATGCCAGGTATTTTTCCTGTAGAGAGAAGTGAAATTTTATGCAGTTAAAGTGCAAATAAATTTGTATTGCAACTTATACATGTATGATAATTTATAACTTTTTTTATAAATAATCATCACTTCATTAGTCACTCCACATGGTGTGCCTGTCTAGATTTATTACTGAGAATTTATTTCCTTTAGCTGCTGAGCTTGGAAGACACCTTTATCATAATAAGTAACATTGATAAATGTTGCCCCACCCCCTCCCCTGCAGTAAAAGCTTTCTTCCTTTTTCCTGTCAAAGTTGTACCTTTATAGCAGTGATTTTCCATTAAAACCTGCAACTTCGTTTCAACTTGATCTAAAAATGGAAATTCCATTTTGTCATAGAAAATGTTCACAGCAAAAGCATAAATTCCGTTCTGCAAACGTGAATTCCATGAACTTTCACATGAAAAGTAAAGAACCAAACCGGATTTTCCATTTTGATTTACCGGTAAACAGAAAATGGCAAACAGTATTCATGTCCACTTAATATCAACAAAGCAGACTTTTGATTTGCCTTTTACACAGTTTACTAGCAAGTTATCTACAACAAAAAACAAATTATTTCTTGCATGGAAAATAAACATATCAGCCAACTGATGCATCTTCTATAACTTTTCCATGATCGTTTCTTGAAATCAAGATGGACATATCAAAGATGTCCACTCTTCCATGAATCAGTGAACTGTGAAGTAATGACACATGTATAATGTGCATGTTTAAAGTTCCAACTCGACAACTGAAATTATCAATACTACTCACCTTTAAAATCTACTGTAGTCATATCCAAATCCGGGGCATTTATCATTAATAAGGCGGAGGCATTGCCCTGTTCGGCCAACGCCATTTTCTCCTCAGGCGTACAGTTCCCAGAGTGTTTTACTAACGCCACCCACTGCCTCTTTGGTATTTGGCTCTTCGACAGCGCCACGCATCCGTAAACGTTTCGCGGCCTCATCAAGATGCCATTTGCATTTTTTATAGTTCCCGTACCGAATCGGGCCGTTTCGTATCTTTCTGTAGTCAAATTTTTGGAGATGGCATGATTATAGGTGAGAATGAGGATAGCTGTTGTCCATGTGTCCTGCTGACTATAGAGGTCATAATTCTGGCCCATTGACGGCGGCAGGAGAAAACATAGGATCCATAGATGGTGAAGGAAATTGGCAATTTCTTGGAGGGACGGCGGTAAAATCCTCATGCTTGGAAAGTTTTCCTGGGGGAGGGGAAGACAAACAACGTTTTTATTATTACATTGTTATTGTACATGTACGTGTAGCTACTTGATCGGTCGACTGCGCATCAGGACAAAATATGAATAGTGAATTCTTTTACATTTGATAAAATTGTTGACACTGAATTGTATCTGCGAACAACCCTCCATTTGTTGCAAGCACAAAACATCACAGAAATTCAGGCGCAGTTCTACGGGGGGGCTTAACCCCCCAAAATTTGCCCAAGCCCCCCCCCCCCCCAAAATGTTTTTTTTTTCGGAGGGTAAAAAAATTCTGAGCGACCTTTTCGGTGACTGAGTTGATCGTAAAAAAATGTAGACCTTGAATTTCCTACCCCCACCCCCACTGAGCGACTTTTCGACTTTTCGGCAGCTGGGATGACCGAGAAAAATTTTGGACCTGGAATTTGGAATGACAAATTTTTCTTCCCCCCAGCGGCTGGGATGACCGAGAAAAAATTTGGACCTAGAATTTGGCCGCAAATGAAGCCCCCAGTAGCCCCCCTCAATTTTTCGGTCTACAACCATGCCTGCCGAAATTTAATTTTCTCTGAAGAAACATTTCATCTCTGTACTTGTGTACAAGTACTGTACATTCCGACTTACACTTAAATATTTTTCTACATCTCACGCATATCAGAAATAAAAATTTAATGTTACACTCAAGATTACTTTAGCTTAGCCTTAAAATCAGATGTTTTTACTTTTCTTTAGCCGAACGTTAGGCCCAGGATCAGGTGTAGTCTAGACCGAAGGCTTCGACCTCTGTATGGCGTCCGTGGTCGTTTTTCAGTACTCTCAGCGACGAATCTTCTGAGCGGAATACGCGCCCATACAGAGTCGAAAGCTTGCGTGGTTTGTTACACAACTGGTCTTTCTACCTCAGACTCCACAGAATCTGTCGACTCCCGAACGGACGGAAAATATCCAATTTTACACCATTCCTAACACTTACGAGTGTGAAAAATCACTCCTACTACCCACCTCGGTCATGCCAATCCTGATTTCATCCTTATTTTGTCATCAAAATAGCTAAAACCGCGAAAACATCGCCGAGAAAGTGTTCCTCGAGTCTCATACGCGATTTGTTCGCTGATGCCCAAGCTTGTTGTTGTTGTTGTTGTTGAATGGCAATCAGTCAGACTTGACTATTGTTGCCAGGTCGTGACATTATTCGTACTCATTTTTTATTTTTTTTTTTCGTTTTCTCGTTTGATTCAATTACTTTACTTCTTTTCTCTCTCAAGCCCAAGCTAATAGTAATACGTAGCTATATACGTAGCTTGGGCATCAGCGAACAAATCGCGTACGAGACTCGAACACTTTCTCGGCGATTTTTTCGCGGTTTCAGCTATTTTGACGGCGAAATAAGGATGAAATCAGGATTGGCATGACCGAGGTGGGTAGTAGGAGTGATTTTTCACTCTCGTAAGTGTTAGGAATGGTGTAAAATCGGATATTTTCTGTCCATTCGGGAGTCAACAGATTCTATGGAGTCTGAGGTAGAAAGACCAGTGTGTACAAACCAGCAAGCCTTTCGGACTCTGTAGAGCGCGTATCCGTAGATACATGTAAAATACCTGTCAAGATCGTCTGAGAAGTAGGCCTATTGAAAAACAACCACGGACGCCATACAGAGGTCGAAGCCTTTGGTCTACAGACTGTACAGTAGATCTAGATCTAGGTCAAAACAAAGCATTGCTCACAATGAAAGTCATGTCACAACATTGCTGATTTTGCAATGATTTTTAATTTAGAATTTTGTGTTTTAGCCAATTTTCTCAAACTTTCACCAAACTGTTTTTCTGCTTTCATTCATGTTGGCATTACATTAGAATGATATGTGCGCTGATGGAATTTTATTCACAAATTGTGCATGACTATTTCATTTACTATACGTTTGTAGCAATTATGAATTAAATGATTGAGTGTGAATTTGTGGTTTTGCAGAATTAGGATCTGACCATACTTGCACGATGCATGCATTGCCATTTCACATTTGAAGTTGACACACAGACCACGCTTAAACCTTAGCCGTGCAAATCACTGTCACCTCCTAGAGTGCACAGCTCTCTGCACTGTCAAACCACTGTTTGAGATTTTTACGTGAACTTACACATTTTCAACTTACCTCATCATTGATAAAGCGTAATACACCTATCAATTGTCAGACGCACCCCTCGAACCCCGGGAATGGTGCGTCACTTGTCAAACGCGAGTTGGATTTTCATATACCAGGAGTCATGACGCACCTGTGTGTCTCGACTATGACGGACCATTTTCTTACAATGACTGTGCCTAGGCCTATTTAAACGAATACAAACTGACGCACCCCATTCACCATGCTGTGACGGACCAAATGCTTCCGTGACGGTACCCTGCGTCATTATTTGTTGGTAAATGACTCACCCATAACGCACTATTATTCCTGGGGGTCGAGGGGTGCGTCTTACAATTGATAGGTGTAGAATCGACTAGTATAATAGTTGAATAGATCTAACGTTAGACTACTTACCTATTTTATGTTTATGCTCCGATTTCCTCCGTTGAGAATAAAAAGAAAAAATGTGATTTTTTTTTCAGAATTAGTGGACCAGACCAGGCCGTAAAGTGATTGTTTATGATACGTTTTCGGTCGCTCCACGCCACAATATGGACATGGAATTACCGGTTTGCGAACGCCACTGGCCATACTAGCACACAAACTCGACAGTCATTCTACGACTTGCTTACCTAAACAAATCCTGGAGACTCCGCTCACGTAGTCTGATATATTTCCTGAAATTGAATCACAAATCATTCAAGAAGAATAACTTTTGAATTATTCGTGAATCCTGGATTAAGAAAACGTTGGCTAGTACTTCATTCATAACATAATATCCTTTATTTTCATGTCAAAAACTAATTATCGCGATGTATACCATACACGCTCTCCGTTTGTTTGGGTTTTTCCGTCCTGTGAGCTTTCATATATTTCGCTGATACCCTGCTTTGCAAGGAAAACGTGTGATTACAATATGCTAGTCTCTACAAGTCTCTCTTCGTTGTAGCGCTCAAACATACAAATGCCGTTACTCAATCGTATTTTTCCACACAATGACAAACACATCAATTGTAAATTTATTTAACTAGGCCTATATTGATTCACTCCCGATAAACAAAACCAAACAAACAAAACACAAGCAAACAAACAAACAAACAAACAAACACACAATGTACTGGTGAATGTTTGCCTATTTGATTTCACTTTTAGACATCAGTAAATGTGATGATTAATATAATAATTATTCTATTCAAACTGTGATGAGTGATTTTCAGGATGATATTACTGAAGCTAAACGCTTTAAACAAAATACTAGTACATGTATGTTGAAAATATGTAACAAAAACAGTAAATCACCATCTGTGGTCAGACACACAATTCAACAAAGAGATAAAAAAAAAATATATGGATAACTTCATCAAGTTTTATAAAATCAATCAATAAAAATCACAAACTAAGACAGTTTTAAGTTCAAGGTATGGTAATGGTTTTACGATATAAACACTATAGAAATGTATTAACGGAGGTATTGCCAAGGGCATGCATACTACAATAACCTCTTTAACAATTGACAAAAATAATAGCAACAAAATGTTGTGCCATATAAACGAAATTCTGAAAAGAACTGCAAAAAGTCTACAAACATTGAAAAACTTTGAACATGTAATCAAAAGGAATGGTGATAACATACAAATTTCACCGCGGAACATGAAATTAATAAGTAGGTGAAAACTCGGCAAGCAATGTCGTAACTCCTGAGAATAGGTTTGAAGAATTTTTAGGTCAAATGATAGACCATTCATTTTATATTATAATGAAGTAAAACATTAATTCATTCTTTGGATGGTAACAAAGCCTCTGGTTATGATCATGATACCCAGCAAGATTTCTGATTGATGCCGTGCAATTCCGAACTTACCCATACAGGCCTAGGCCTAAAAAGTGTTCCCACACAGATGCTTTAAAACTTTCTAAAGTTACTGCTGTAAATATAAAAAGGAATGCACCGAGTAATTACAGACCAATAGCTACCCGTAGTAAGATTTCTGAAGAAAAAATACTCAATAAAAGACTAATGACATTTTTGAACAAAAGTAATGTTTTGTTCGAAAAAATGCAACTCCAAATTATCATTCTAATTATCACACTAACGAACACAAAAGAAAGTGTTGAAATAACAGTAGGAATATTTGGGGGTTTTGCCAAGGCTTTTGATACAATAAATCACCTTTTGAAGCATAAATAAGAACATGATTTAGTTTGTCTGGCTTGATGCGCTACTACTTGGCAGCTCAGCTAGGAATACTCCCCAGGGAGTGGAAATGGTGCACATCTTTGTGCAGGTTAGAACTGTATCCCAGTGACCAGGGTAATAATATCCAAGCGCATATAGAGACCGATCTCCGATAGGTATGATGCGCTATATAAGAATGGACTATTATTATTATTATTATTACGAAATTCGAGGTTTACCCGTAGACTGGATTTGTAGCTATATTTATCTAACAGATTTCAGTTTTTGTGTCTAATGGAAATAATGCATCTATACTCTTCTGCCTTTCACTTGCGGAGTCCCACAGGCATCGGTTAGGACCAACCTATAATGGCTTACCCATTTCCCCAGATTTTTTTTTTTTTTTTACTTTACGTTATTTGCGGATGATTCTAGCTTATTTTATACCTTTCAATGAAATGTAAGAAAATTATATGGGGTAAAACAAAAAGTTGATCCTGTCATGAGATGGTGCACCGGAAACATACTCACAATCAATTAGGAGTATAGGCGTCAACACAATGAGATATTTTTATTGGTGGAAATTATATACTCTACATGAAGTTCAGTCTGTGAAATTTGTTAGTGGTGTTCACATATAGATGGGCATTTGACATGGAAGCACATTATTGACTCTGTATCTCCCTAAAGATGAAAATTGGAGTATCATTTAGACTTAGACCTTTCGTACCACGAAAGACTTTCCGACTTCCATGCCCTTATAGGTTTGGAAGTATATGGGGAGGAACTTACAGAAAAAGGCAGTAACAATTATGTCCTTTAAATGTCCTCGGGAACCTAATAATGCACCGTATATTGATTTATTGATCCTCGATGTATTCAAATACATAGG
>JZLH01S0371829.1:0-13727 GCA_001188425.1 Eucidaris tribuloides
TTACTTGTCAGGATAATGTTTGAATTTGTAGATCACAGTTCCTACTTTTTCTCTTCATACTCAGCACAAAATTAGAAAATAAGTATTAGAGACAAAAATGTAACATGAAACATTGTTTAGATCTTGGAACATGTTGCAGAACTCACATTATTTGTCAGGATAATGTTTCAATTCCTACATGTAGATCATACTTCCTTGTCACTTTTTCCTCTTCTTTTCTGGTCAAAATGCAGAAAGAAATCAGAGACAAAAATGTGACAGAAAAACATCATCTAAGTCTTCTAACATGTTACCCAATTCAACTATTTGTTCACTATGTAGTTTGTAGATCAAACTTCCCACTATTTTTCTTCCATTTGGCACAAAATGCAGAAAATAAAGTGTCTTCCAACATGTTACAGAATTCAACTATTTGTCTGGATAATGTTTCAATTTGTAGATCATACTTCCTACATGTAATTTTGTTACCTTCTTTTCAGGAAAAAAAGCAGAGAAATGCGTCTAAGATGACGGTCACACCCATTTACTGTATATGCAATATATGTCGCATTCATATACTTTGCTTCAAGAGGGGGAATTCGTGGGACTTCATTTTTGCGATCTTATGGCATTTGCATTGATTTTGTTCATGTAGTTTGTACAGCTATATCAGGAAGTGAAATGTTCACAATTGTTTAGTCGCAAAATTCATGATAATAAAACCACCGCAAAATATTCGTAAAATAAATCCAGGCCAAGTGTCACATCTTGGTACGGCATATTCCCAAATAACCACCCAGAATTTTGTTCTAAATAAACAGGATGTGTAAGTAGGTATTATTATGACAAGTTCATGTTACCAAAGTCCAACAAAACATGATATTTGAGAGAAAAAACAAAATCGGGTGATCACTATATTAAAGGGTGATTCACCGCGATACAGGAAGCACAATTTGTCACTTCGTGAACTCTGATCAGTTTTCCTTTTGTTCAACTTTCTAAGATAATGTTTACAAACCTTTAGTTTAATCACCTGTAGGACTTATATTTTTTTTCTTCATTTTTTAACAATCTGTTTTTGTGTCCAACTAGAATACACTACAAATAATGGCAATTCAGTTGTCTTAGCCTGTGAAGTAACTTTTAATAAATCAGATCTAACGTGTACAATTTTCCGCCACTTGTGCTCCACGCGATCAAGTTCTGCTCCGTAAGCACCAATTTTTATGCGTGTGCGTTCTGGCTATATGCATACTTTTTTGCTTAGCTATCGAAGTTCAGTATTGATATTGTTCGATACACTAGGTCTATGTGTTAATGATCAAGACGTACGCAACAAATTATAGATAGTGCGATCGATCGATTGATACGATCGGTTGATTGACTAATCTATTTCAAGTCGTTTTTTGGTTATACGTATTGTTTGAAATTTACATTCAAACCCCAATAAACAAAAATCGGAGTGATCACAAGTGCACTTTTTTTCAGATTTTTACTTGCCCGAATGAAAAATTTACTTGGCCGAAAATAAACAAAAATCAAAAACATTAAAACTTACTCCCCTTAATTTTAACCGAGGCCTTTTTAAAGCATTGGTCATTTGTTATTTTAATTCTGGAGGTTACAAAAGGTATGATTTATGAATTTAAAGAGTCATTAAATGAAGAACAATGAACAAAATAATGATGAAATTTATAAAGTTTGGCTGAATTGTTTGTTTTCAGTAAGAATTTTGGACATGTTTTCCTCATTTCATGATCAAAATTTTACTTGCCCATTTGGGCAGGTAAATTTTAACATTTTGAGTTTTTACTTGCCGACATGAAATTTTACTTGCCGCGGGCAAGCGGGCAAGTGCTAGTGTCGAGCCCTGGCGTATATACAGTACTTTGCAGAGGGCATGCCACAAATATATTCTACATATGTAGCATACAAATTATCCAGGGTAGTGGTACACTTCAATCAGCAAATACATTGTATGTCTGTACTTAGGAGATCTAGGAATGAGATATCTTGGGCTAGAGTCTATGGAGAATGAGCACTATATATCATGTCTCTAACAGGTAAAAACTATCAATTTGATATATTCCTAAGCATTCTTGCTGTAAAGTACAGTGTACATGTGGGCTATTGAAAAATGTTACCCGGGCTCAAAATCGTGAAATCTGTAATAATTCAAAAAATATAAGTGCTACAGTGACAGATTTAGTTTCAAACAATAGAACTTATCAAACTCTTTAATTTGAGTGGTATTTGAATACATTTGAAGTATATTTAGACATACTTTTCTTCAAAAAAAACATTTTGTTGCAAAATTTTCTTATCTTTTTTGAAAAACACACAATCTTTGAGTCTCATTATTTCACATTCAACAGCACTTCAGAATTAATTTATAGGCCTAGTAGTTTATAGTTAACAAAGGACCTAAAATGACAAATATTAGCTTCAGATTATTTATCAAATGCTTTTAAGTATAAATATAAGGACCTAAAAAAGTGGTCCGAGGTGTAATGTCCGTAACGTTAAAAATGTAATGTCCGTAACGCAACATTTATGGTCCTGTACGGGACATACTGAATCTGTTGTACCTAATTGTCATCCTACAACTTAAACAGGTCCTCAGCACCCATTCAGAAGAAAATTGGCTTCACTTCATGCTCAAGCTCAGAAAATTTTTGACAAATGCATTGGTAGGTGAAAAGTCATGTCCAAAGAATGTAATGTCCGTAACGGCAAGCATTATGTGTAATAACTACCAAACGATAAATAGAAACTAATTCAAATTTAAACTGTTAACACTTTGGGGTGGATCGTGTAAGATGACCACAAAAAGGTTCAGAAAGATGATGATGATTTCTAGAAATAAGCCCCCAAAGTTGCAAAAAAATCTCTGAATGTAATGTCCGTAATGCTGGAATTGCCCATGTGCAGCTTTGAAAACTCCTATAATTTATTTTCATCTTTTAACCAGTTGAAGATCGTTTGATTTGCTTTAACACAGATTTCGCATAGACCTTGCAATGAGATATCTTGTGTCTACTCTTCAACGGGTTAAAAAAACAATTAAGTGATAATACAATATATCTGAGGAGATTAAATGAGATTTCATTGGTTTTGCTATGCAATCACTTTTCATAATGAAGGTTGAAATCAGTGATAATTTCAATATTTGGTATAACACTAAGAATTAGTTAAAAATATTCATGTGCATTGGCCAAAAAACGCAACAAACTCCTAAAAACAATGCAGAAAATCAAACTCAACAAACACATTGTACTATTGCATGCACAGTGACGTTTTACCTTTACTGTCAAGTGTCAATTTTTCGCAATCAAAAATATCTCTTGCCCTTCCTAAATAGATATGTTAACGACAAAGTGCGAGTCAATTTCCACTTTTTGGACTTTGAAATTACACTCAAAGAATGGCTTTTTGGTTCACTTTATAACACTCCAAAAACGGAGTGCGTCATGTTTTGATCAAACTATGGGACATTTTATCTCTTTATTGGCAGATAAAGCGGCAGTTTTGAGGATTAATAATCGGGCAAGAGTCATAAATTTGCCACGTGACTACACTGTAATCTATTAATTATATAGACATATTTTGTGACTTTTACACACCAAAAGATATATTATTTTATTTTTGTGAAAAATAAGACGGGTTTCTCTTGTGTCCCTTGTTAAAACAAACATGGGGAAATTCCGAAGTGACAAAATATGAGTTTCAGCCTATCACAATTTAATGTAAACACAATTTTTAAATATACACAGAATGTACAATTGAGTTTAGTTCTGTATTTAAATGTCAGGCCAATATTTGTCAAATACATATTTAAAAAATCAAGATTGTTTAAATCTGTTGGATACATGTAGGGATACCCTGGTTACAGACAAAACATAATGAGCATTGGGTCATGTATTTATAAGCCAAGGAGCAAACACTACATGTATAACCCTATCCCCCCCCCTCATAAACAACACATGAATTCCTTTTTCATTAAAATTCATTTTTTATATTTCTGTGGTATAAACAAGTTATTAATACTCAAGTATACATGTATGGTAGCTCTTACTAATAGCTTTACTGGCATTTCTTTCTTCCAAATTATAATACTTCTTCAAGTTGAACTCAGTAACAAAACTGCGATACTACAAATTCAATTCTAGCTGGAAAGATATGCCTATTATAATAAAGCATTCAGTTTACTTAATTTGTGAAAATTTATTTACTCTGGCTGAAATACGTACAAAAAAACTGTTATGCTTGGACCCCGTAGTTGGGATGGCATGAAAACACATGATATACTGGTTGACCGTCAAAGTTCTTGAATATTTTATAAGTTGATTTGCCACACTGAATTCTTGTTCAGTGATGCAGACTTCACAGCAATCCGCCAATTCAATGGAAAAGACCCCCTGCCCCACCCCCACCAGAGGGAAATAAGGAGACAAGTATGCAATACAGGCCTTGCAGGGCTAACCAATAGCGCTCACCTGCTTGCCCGGGCAAGTAAAATTTTATGTTGGGTAAGTGAAACATAAAAATGTTGGAATTTATTTTGTCAAATGAGGAGAACTTGCTAAAAATCTGACCAAAAGCAAGCCGAACAAAATGTCTGAAATTTGTTCAAAAAAGAACAAAACATAAACAGCAAAGCTCGCAATTTTGCCACATGGAAGTCCAGGAAGCACCAACCGTAATGTGCTGCATTCTTTAGTAGAACAGAGCGAGCATAGATTATGCCGTGCAGAAAAGGGTGGTTTGCCAGGAATCTTTTGCAACCCCAGAAATGAATTAAAATGATAATATTCCAATGCAAGTAAAAATCTGAAAGTGATAATTTTACTTGCCCAAAGTGTGGAGCCCAAACCTACATGTACATGTATGCATTCAAATGGATTTTTGCAGAATAAATTTGCTGTTCATCTCTGTATTATCAAAAAAGATCAAATGCTTGATCTGTTATTGATCTATGGATTTTTCTTCGTTGGACGCCTTGTAACATTGTTTTCCATAAACCTGTTTTTTTAAGTTCATTGGGCAAGCTCTCAGGTTGTTAGGGCCAACCTTTGAAGGGTATGCATAAACTTTTGAATGACCTAGGAAATGTGTCTATTGGTATACTGTTATTGATCCCAACATTTTGGAAACCTGTCTAGCCAACAAAGTTGTAAACACACATAAAAAGACACAAACATACATTTTTACATTCACACAAATAAAAATACTGACATTCAGAACAACCACTTCTGTGGGGGATATTTTTTTGCTCTCACAGCCTTGCTTTCAAAAGTTCATACTGGTCTTTCACGATGCAAATAACATTATGACACTATAAAACTCATTGACACTTTTGTGAAGAATGCAAAACACTTCCTAAATGCATGTACATTACATGTCGATGCAGTTGCACCTGTATAGTAATGGCACAGCAGGCTTTTCATGAAGAGAGTAAAAATTATTTTCTTGGCAAATTTACAGACTATAAAGCTGAACAACATTCGACGAGAACTAGATTCAGGTATTGACTGGCGTGTTACTCGATGATCCTATCAGGTTAAGCACTGTACATCCAGCTGTTAAGGTAGATCTATTGATCAACATTTGTATACGTTGGCTGCGGTCGGGCACCCCTCGCGTGAACCGTGTAGGAGCAGCGATTACACGTCGTCGAAAGAGTTTTAGGGTGATTTTTAGCTCGCCAAACTTGGAGATGAGGGAGAGAGAGAGCGCGACCGCGGTTTGCAGAGGGGGCTAGCCTAAAGGCCAAACCTGATACTGTTGTTTTTGTAACGTGCCAGGAAAGACGGCGTTTGTACGGCGGAAAGGCATGGCAATTGAGCAGATAATCTGGGACGAGCAGTGGGTCTTCATTAGTAACATACGAAACGGCCACAGGGGTAACCGAGGCGTGATTACCACGCGGCGGCAGGTTAACTAAATGGCAAATCTTGGGTAAGCTTTAGGGCACTGTTATAAGGGTCTGTTCCTGTTGGGGAGAGAAAAAAAGGTGACAGAAGTAAGAAGAAAAAAGGCATTTCCCCGCGATATGATACCGTCGATGAAGCTAGTTACAAGCCCACCTAAAATTGACCGGGCGTTTCTTTTGAATTTTTCTTATAAACAAAAATAAGCACCAAATCAATCAGAGCTAATGAGGGCGGGAATCTCGGGCTCATGACTGCGGGATCAAATCGAGACAGTCTGTCTCATCGTGCCCAGAAAATTTGAAATACAGCGAAAGAGAACGAGAGAGCGAGAGAGTGGGTGAGAGAGGAGACCAAGAGTGCACAAGGCAATTTCTATTTAGATCTATTTTGTTACTACGACGCACACGCGAGAAATAAAGGTGATCAGAGGAAAAATGAAGGGCAGAAAATGTGACAGAATCATTGTCGGGGTTATCTATGGGGCATATATTACATCAGCGGCGTGCTTGCATGCTTGTAATAATAACATATGATCCTCTTGGATCGTCACTTAACTTTGTTTATTCAGGCACACCATGAATTCATTTATAGCGGCTCACCAGCCCAAGTGTTAATACTGGGCAAAAACTGATCAATCACGTCAATAAGTTCGCTTCCCATAATTTTCTGATCCACATAAACTTTCTTTTTGTAACTAGCCGTTTACCTTGGGCAAGTAAAGTTAAAGAATTCTTAGATTTTTCCTTGCCCCCCAAATAATTTACTTGCCCGAAAATTAGAAAAGTAATAATAAAAAACATCAGTCTTTCTCATTAATTTTTACTACTGAAGCCTTTTATGACAGTATATGTTATTTCAATTTTGGGAGTGGCAAAAGGTATGATTCAGAGTCCTAAACTGTAACTATGATTCTGCACAAGCCACTATTAATGACACAAGAAATGAAAATGCATGTTGTCTATTACAGTCACATAGACACATGAAATGTGGGTGATTGTTTAAAGTGACAGGCTAACATTGTGGATCTTCAATTAGAAAAAAAAATCAAACTTTGATATCTGAGCTACATAGTAGTGTTCAACTGGACAAATAAACACCCTAGAATACAAAAGTTTGGAAATTTATGCTGCGACTGGCAAGATATAAATGAATAAACAATTTATACTCGGGGCGAGTAGAAAATAGCCTAGATCTACACACAGTAAGTCTATGGGAGGAAATGGGCAGGTGAATCTGGTCAACTTACGATTTCACTTTTTAAATCACTAAATAATCATTTTGAAATACAATTTTTTCAGGGCTTCATTTTTAGACCTTGTCAAAGACACCTGGAGCATGGAGGATTATGTAGCTCACATTTTTTTTACTGTAGTAAATGTTAGCCAGTGGCTTTAAAAAGACAGAATATGAAATTAATTGAACCCAAAATTTCACACATTTTTTTGTCAGGACTTTTGACAGTTTTGGTAAGATTATTTTACATTTTCCACATTTACAGTAACAATCAAATTTTACTTGCCCCAGGTAAAACTAAAAAGGTAATGCTTGTGTTGCACTCTGCCGTAATTCTCTGGGTATTGCAAGACCCCCCCCCCCCCAAAAAAAAGACTTGTGGCTACAGTACACATACTGTATAAAAAGGTTGAAAACAACACGCATACTGCCCTACTCTGGCAAAAGGAACCAATTGACAAATCCCTATTTGAAACATCCTAACTTTCTAAACATTTGGTACCTTCAGGCCAAATTTGGAGAAGAAATAATCATTTTATTGAAGATATTAAAAGCAAAATGTCATAAAATTGCATTGAGGTCCACTGTTAATGATAGATACATATATAGCTCATTTATGAGAAATTACATTTTTGTTAATTGCTCCCTTTTGGCTGCCAAAGTAGGGCTGTATACCTTTCAAAATTAGTATGAGGGTATTACATATCAGCAAAAACCTTGCAAGAACCAGTTTCCTCTACATTTATTGGTGTTGTTTTTTTAGTCTCATGTTACATTCTAGGAACTGTTAAATTTAAATAGAAATTAATACTTTGGAGTGGACAGCCATTACTTTCAAGACTATTCATGATACCAGTCATTACTAAACAGCACAGTTGTTACAGATTAAAGAATTAACACTCTTAATATATGACCTACATGATATAATTAACGCCCTAGAACACAAAACTTTAGCCAGTTACGCTGTCACTTGCAAACTACCTATGTAAATTAGCACAGGAATCAATGTCCTGGGGACAATTATTCCATAACAGAGCTGTCTATGGGGGTAATCTGGAATGGTCGTTTATTGATTTCCACTTTTTAAAAACATTTATTTGATTGTTTTGAACTGCATTTCTTTTTCATGGCTTCATATGTAGACCTATCAGAGACACTAGTAGCATGGGGAATCATGTAGCTCAGATTTTCTAAACTGGAAACATTGTTAAATTAAATACCTTTAATATGTGATGTACTATTTAGGGGAAAGGTACAAAAGTGGGAAAAATTCTTTTGAAAAATCTTTGTTTTTAAAGAGTTCATTCTTATTCATTATGTTGGCACATTTAACAAGTTTAGATGAGGCCTATATATATTTTTTTTATTTTTTTTTTTAAATGAGTGAAATTGAAAAATGTAAAATTTGCTGTTTCATGATTCATGAAATTGAAAAATGTAAAATTTGCTGTTTCATGATTCATGAAATTGTAAAAATAGAATTAGCAATATTTAATTTTGATATGATTTTATTTCATTAATTTCATTCAAATTTCATTTCAGAAAGCAGATACTTATTCCTACCCCTCCCCACCCCCAACACCACACCACTGATACTAACAGTACATTGGATATGCCCTTCAAGATTAATTCTACATACAGTCTTCAACAAAATATCCACTATATTAAAATAGGCTTTATCCCTCAACTGAAATAAATTGAAAGCTACATAAGCCATTTATTGATATATTTTGTTAAATATTCATCAGAAAACTAATCACATTATTTTGGAAAACATGTTTGATTTTATGAGATATTTCCATTTGATAAAAGGGCCTGGCAACATAGAGTGCAAACACATAATATTGCTACAGGTAAGCAATTTCCTCTGTCAAATGAAGTAGGAATTATGATTCAAAATTTCAAATGTTGAAATTTGTCTATATTGCTTTGCTACTCTAGCGGTGATAAATTGAATATTTCCCCACCCACAGATAAGAACAAGCAATCAGCTAGTTACTAAATGGAACAAATGCTCTCGTAATAACATGTATCTTTGAAGACTGGATAGTTCTTTGAAATAGGAATCTGACGGCACTAAATTGTAGAATGGGCTACATTACTTGCTTTTGCTCCCCCCTACCTCCCTCCCCTCCTCCTCCTTCATCTTCTCTTTCTCCTCCTCCTTTTATCCTTCTCTTTAATTTAATATTATTGTTGTTGTTATTATTTTCATCAATATTGTTATGATCCTCATCCTTACCATTAACACTGTTGTTGTTGTTTCTATTACTATTATCATTATTAATATATTATGTCATTATTATCATTATGATATCATTGATACGAACATTGTTATTAATATTGTTCTTATAATAAAGTAGATAATAATAATAATAATAATAATAATAATAATAATAATAAAAATAATAATAAATAATAGAAAATAATAATAAGAAAAGATAGATAATAATAAGTAATAAAGAATAAAATGAGAATAACAATAAGTACAATAATAATAAATAAAATAAAAAATTGATACACAATAATAATATATATTATTGTCAGTATCATCTATTATATTATCATCATCATTATATTATAATTGCGTTACTTTCAGCCTCGAAGAGATGTCGATCAAGCACTTAAATGGTCACAGCAGTATACATCAAAACCGCATGGCCAAAATACATTTTCTCGCAAATATGAACAATTCACATCTAAGTAACAATAAAGTATTCATGGCAATAAAATAAAGAATATAACAAATTACATCTTCATTCTTGCTCCTCGACATAGTGAAACACTCTAAAAGCAATGCAATTTATCTGCAAAATAAAGTGTAGTACACTATTTCTGTTGTTCATTTTCAAATTTAATTCGCCCGGCTTTATTGCTCGGTTTGTTCATTGTCTTCCCTAGTAATTTTAAACAATTTCCAGGGCCCGCCACCAGCCACGTTGATTTATGGTATTAAAACCCACATTCAATTTGTGACAAAGGAGAGCTATTCAAGAGAAACCATCCAAAAATTGGCTATAAACAGTCGTTTGAGCAGTTTCAGTATCAATTCACAAACAAATTAAATAACATAAAGAAATAAAATAAAGGGTGTGTTGTTAATGAGGAAAAATATCCGCAATTATAACAATTTTTCTGCAGTTTTACTTTTAGTTTCAATTGGTCTTAAATCTTAAGATATTAATTTACATGTTATGAAGTGACATGAATATATCTTGATTCTTTTTTCTTTTTCAATCCAAAAAATCCAAGGCACTTCATTGAAGACAAGTGATATTCGATACTTGGACATCTATACGTTCTGCAAACTCTGTTGAAATTTGATGCAATCCCTGGTTATCAGATCAATTTAGTTTTGTTTTAATTACATTGAAATAATAATAATGATGATGATCATCATCATCATCGTCGGCGTCGGCGTCGGCGTTTTCGTCGGCGTCGTCATTATCATCATCATCATCATCATCATCATCATCAAATAAATAAAATTAAATCACAATAAAATCTATCAGTTATTTACGTGAACAATATTTTTTAATGAAATGACTCAGGGAATGTAATTTTGCAGACTGGATTGATCATTGACATGTAGCTTTACAATATCCAGCCCAAGAAAGATAAGACAGCATCCTCCATAAATGCTCAGGTAAAGATGGACTGTGTAATTGACGACTGAAGATGCTGCAATCTACATGACATGTACGCATTTCTGTTGTGGATCATTGGGCACTACAAAAATTGAGCAGCACAGCACAAGATGCACACCAACGGTCCTCCACTGGGGCTGGAGGAAAGCGAAAACCGACTATCGGCGAGCAAGCGAGCAACGACAACTACAGTGATGGCATGCCACGACGACGGACTGAAAGAATTTCATGCCCGAGCTGAGCGGGTCTTATCAGTTAACGGTGAAATCCACACAAAGATACCTCAGATGAGCCCCCAATAGATATGACAGGGGGCTGGCTCACCAATCATGACCATACTTGGTGGTCATCAGACGGTTAGAAGTACGGACAAAGATGGGATTTTAATTAGCGTCCATTAAACGGGCAGTCATAACTAGTGCAGAGATTTCATGAACATTGTGGCCTGTGGAAGGGTGCAATGTGTGTGTGTGTGTGTGTGTGTGTGTGTGTGCGTGTGTCTGCATGTCTGTGCGTGTCTGTGTATCATCGCCTATGATTAGAGCCATGGCATAATTAAATGCATCATCAATTGATTGAGGTAACAGGGTTAACGCTGTTCTGCTACAGGACACAGGAATGCCGAGTTATGAAATGTACAACATAAACTCTGTCTTACTACACGGAAGTAGAACTAGAAGAAAACGTAGCAGGGTCAAATATTTTTAAATTACAATTGAACTATCCATTTTTAATGTATTAAAATAATTAGCACAGGTTTTTTTTTTTGATACATTATTCAAATATTCAGTCAAATATTATTATAAATTAAACAAGAGGATAAAGAACAAGTACATATACACGTAGACATTACATGAACATACATGTATATTGCAAATACAATTAATCAAAATGCAGCTTGATAAATAATATTGTTGGTAATTCAGTCAAAAAATGAGAATTTTGTGAATACATTAGGTAAAATGTGAATCAGTCAAATTCATTCACATTTTGTTTAATCTATTTACAAAATGTGAATTAGTGAAAATGTGAATATTGTGAATAAATTAATAAAATATAAATATCATGAACAAATAGAATATTATGCATTCATCAAACTATGCCTCAGTACTATATTACTGCAACTTTGTGTAAGTTCCTGAAAGATATTATTTTTTTTAAATGAAGCAAAATTAATTAACCTTGCCCTCTGATCAAAATTAATATTGATTTGATAAACATTTCACGGTTTTCTATGACTGTCAAATATTATGAAATTACACTTAAATTATCCACTGTTAATAATATAGGACTACATGTACATACATGTATAGTATTATCACTGACATTGTCTTTAGTAAATTTTGTCAAATATTATTATAAATTAATCAAGAAGACATAAGAGTGTCTAACATTACCCACATTGACCCAAATGACAGGACAACATGGCAGAGAGCCATCAAGGAAATGCACTGTCTAACCCCACAGAATGGAAAAACGGACTCTAAACGATGACGATGATGATTACTATAAATTAATTACAAGAAGAAAAAGCACATGCACATCTAGACATTAAATGTGACTTCATGAATATTGTGAATGAATTAGTAAAATGTGAATATTGTGAATAAATTTATCAAATTACGACTCAGTACTATTTACTGTAATTTTGTGTCAATTCCTATGAAATATAGCAAAATCTTGACTCTGGTCGAATTTATCACAATTCATAATTGCGATAAGAAAACAAGATTTCAGTTTTCTATTATTTATTACATGAATATGCAAAATTGTTATAAATAGTCAGTAAGCCAAACAATTGTTTACACCAAAGTAATATTACTTGGTTGACATGACCTGATCCATAGGAATTCATCATTTCAGAGTATTATGTCTGTCTATTTATGTGTGTGTGCTGATTGTGCTGTGTGTATGCATTACAGCATACATGTGCATGTCATAATGCGTGTGTGCTTGTCTGTGTTGTTTCTTTTTTTTGCACACACATCAAATGGAAGCTGGCCGGGTACTCAATTAAACATGCCTGTGTAAAAAGCCAGGATATTATCTCACAGTTCAAGCTATATAGCCCGCGATATGAGGTGGGTGGGGAAGAACGTTATTACACCATACATGCCGGGGTAGCCGAGCAGATTGTTTTGATATTGGGAGTGAAATAATGAACATGGTCCGATATGAAAGTTGTCTATTTTCATTACATCCATACATCCCTGTAACCTTGGCAATGCTAGCAATGGTAATATCTTCTCTCTCCTTTTTTCCACCCTTTCTTTCAATATCAAGTGTTTTTTCATGAATAAATTGTCTATCCAATATATTTATTTCAATATCATATCTGGCATTCAGACATCGCAGGATAGTAATTAAAGTGTGTGTGTCAGAAGCTCTCATATTAACTACAGATTTTTTTTTTTTTTTTGAAGTAAATTCCAGCGCTTCAAGCCACTATTTTTTTATAGCAATACCAATATGCTATGCAATCACGGTATTAAATGTAAAACAAGATTATTGAAAATTAATTCTAAAAATATAGAATGGAATATACAGGACACGAAGAGAAATTTTTACGTTGGGATTTTTCTTTGGAGGGAGAGAAGGGGAAACAAAGATTGACTGAAGAATCAGAAGAATTGAAAATGGATGGAATTCTTTTTTTTTCCAGCTAGAAAATCATAATTTTAAGTAGGCCTACATTCATTTATTGCAGTGCAGAAATTGCAGTAAATTTCACAGAACATATACTATAGAGAAATATGGCAGGAAAGAAAATACTTTTGGAAAATGTAAAATTGCAGTTGATGTCACACATTTCTCCCTTCACTCTGTCAGAGAATTGTACCACAAGTTTACGATTTAACCAATGACAAGAAATAAAATACAAAAATTGGTCATTATAGAAGTGACAATTTTCGTGAAATGAATATAGCGACACAAC
>JZLH01S0371829.1:13752-27282 GCA_001188425.1 Eucidaris tribuloides
GCACACACATCAAATGGAAGCTGGCCGGGTACTCAATTAAACATGCCTGTGTAAAAAGCCGGGATATTATCTCACAGTTCAAGCTATATAGCCCGCGATATGAGGTGGGTGGGGAAGAACGTTATTACACCATACATGCCGGGGTAGCCGAGCAGATTGTTTTGATATTGGGAGTGAAATAATGAACATGGTCCGATATGAAAGTTGTCTATTTTCATTACATCCATACATCCCTGTAACCTTGGCAATGCTAGCAATGGTAATATCTTCTCTCTCCTTTTTTCCACCCTTTCTTTCAATATCAAGTGTTTTTTCATGAATAAATTGTCTATCCAATATATTTATTTCAATATCATATCTGGCATTCAGACATCGCAGGATAGTAATTAAAGTGTGTGTGTCAGAAGCTCTCATATTAACTACAGATTTTTTTTTCTTTTTTGAAGTAAATTCCAGCGCTTCAAGCCACATTTTTTTTATAGCAATACCAATATGCTATGCAATCACGGTATTAAATGTAAACAAGATTATTGAAAATTAATTCTAAAAATAGTAGAATGGAATATACAGGACACGAAGAGGAACTCTTACGTTGGAATTTTTCTTTGGAGGGAGAGAAGGGGAAACAAAGATTGACTGAAGAATCAGAAGAAATGAAAATGGATGGAATTCTTTTTTTTTTTCCAGTTAGAAAATCATAATTTTAAGCAGGCCTACATTCATTTATTGCAATGCAGAAACTGCAGTAAATTTCACAGAACGTACGTACACTATAGAGAAATATGGCGGGAAAGATAATACTTTTGGAAAATGTAAAATTGCAGTTGATGTCACACATTTCCCCCTTCACTCGGTCAGAGAAGCAAATTGTATCACAAGTTTACGACTTAACGAATGACAACACAGTATACTAGAAATAAAATGCAAAAATCAGTCATCACAGAAGTGACAATTTTCATGAAATGAATATAGCGACACAATGTATTTATAAGTTAACCATATTTATAGTTTGGATGTTACAATTGCCAGTTGCATGAAGAGTGACAAATATTCATCATGTAAATTCCTTACATTCCAAGGCGCAATATTGTATGAGGTCGTGTAAAGGTCAGTTGACTGACAAGCTAATGAAAATAATGCACATCTTTCTCAATAATGTCAATGTAGAAAGTGTGTTGTGGGGAGGGGGGGGGGCGGGGCACAGTGTAGGGGTGAGACCATGAGGGATTAATTAATGATAATCTAAATGTAAAAGTATGAGGGCCTATAATGGAATAACAGGAATACAAAAATTGTGCTTTGAAACTTTACTAATCCATCCAACCCCCGCCCCCATATAAAAAACAACAAACAAGCATGCATATACGGTAAATTTCACATTTGTGGACACATTTTGGCACATGGGGATAAATTACCAGGGCTGGATCAAATGATTTCATTTCTAAGGCTACTTTTTAGTCTCATCTAACAATACTAATGATATACATTGAATCCCTGTAACACATGTGGAAAACTGAGTGAATCTTTGTGATTTTTTTTTGAGGGGGGGGGGGGGGGGGAGGACAGGAGGGAGGACAGGAGGGATCTTTTTGTTTTGGAAATGAAAAAAGGGTATTTGTAGTCCCTTGCTGTATTTCTATAAATACTGCAAATTAACCTCATTTTTCTTTCATTTTCATACTTTCTCTAATAAAATGTAGCCTTTTCAAACAATTTTTGGCTCAAACCACCAAATTAATTCCAACATTGTCAATTCATCCTAAGCCCCAGGGAAATACCCATCAATCCAATGATTAGTGTGATACAGATTGAAACCTACACAATCTTACAGGCATTCTTAGCATTCTTTGAATACTTGAATTAAACTTCACGCTATTATTTCCTGTATCATGTCTGTGCGCCTTCAAACATCAAAATTCAACGTCAAATTTTCCAGCCCTTTTGTGCGAAAATACCAAACTTGCAAAAAAAATCTGTTGTTGCGAGTGAAATAAAAAAGCATTTCAAGGATGGAAATATTAATCTAATTCATCTATTTTTGCACAATTCGGTGAAAATCTGGCTGAGGGTTTGACGTCATCTGGCACGTTTATTTTTAGCGGCGACGTGAATTCAACTCAAGTGACAATGTGCACGTAATGAACGAGTTCCTCCAAGACTAGTGAAGCCATCGACTTGGTCTAACTCCCTGATAATAACTCAAGGTATTCGCAAAATTTAATTTTAAAATGGTTAATTTCGCTATTGACATGACATTGACATGTTGACAGAGTTTTTGTCATTCCTGATGAGGAATCATCGTCAGTGGGAGGAAGCGTATGATGCTGATAGATATCTAATGTACGTACTATTTATTTAAACCACTTCAAAAGTACTGGTACCTTGAAATTTGTTGTTGTTTTTGCTGAATTGAGTCAGGATTTAATTTTTAACAATTACCTCTTCAATGTCATACTGCAAAAAAGGAAAAAAGAGAGAAAAAAAAACACTGTGAGGAATTCATGAATAATTCTAACCAGGGGAAAAAAATACATGGGGCGATTTTGCCCCTGAAATGACATAAGAGCCCCAGAAATTTGCAAAAGAGCCCCCGTAAATTGCCATAAGGTTCAATACAAAAGAGTATAATGCCCTGAAACAGGAAAAATAGCCCCCAAAAAGAAAATTTTTATTTTTCCCTGATTCTAACAGTTAAACTGTTAACTGAGAGACACTTTTTGTTGTAAAACAGAATTTTTTATAGCTAATTAGCCACCGATTAACCCATTGCCTCCAATATTCTGTAATTCCCATAGAGGTAACACATGGCACATCTAAGTCCTGCAGCCAACAGGTTAATTACATGTACAGTCAGTCCTGCCTTATATTACCCTTAAGACCGAAGTTTTCTGCGTTGCAGATTTTCCGTGGAAATCACGGAATCTGAGGTATAACGCAAAAAAACTGCATTTGAAAAAAAATGAAAAAAAAATATAATCATGCCTAAAAATTCCCCCAAAGTAAAATTAATAAATATGTGTTGAATTAAACTAAGCTCATTTCTCAAAAAGATGCCTAGTATTAAAAGCCAAAGAAATCATGCTTTGCCTGTAAATATGTCCCCAAACCTGAATCAGAACCCCCATGGGCCTATTAAACAAGCTTGAAGTTATTTGCAATCTTTTTCCAACAAAAATTCAAGTTGGAAAATTGCAAAATTACAAGTACAACACAAAGAGAAAAACGGAATTGGACATTTGTAAAACGGAGAAAAACAGAATTTGACATTTGTAATTAATGGCAAACTTCAGTCCTTATATCATCGGAATAGAACCAGAAGGGCGTTAACGCATAACCAGTTGAGAACCAGAAGGGCGTTATTACTGTGCAAAGTCAATGGCATTAACGCCCTTCTGGTTGTCAATGTGTATTGCATTAACGCCCTTCTGGTTCTATACCGACGATATTACCCACTAACATGGGATTCCAATAGAAACAAATTATGTTGAAAACCCATCTGTAGCAACCATTTTTTTTTTTGTATGCATGGCTCCTTTGGAGAACAGTTTTTTAACTGAAAGGGCAACCTTGCTTAAGGGTGGGGGGGGGGGGACCCTTTGAGCACAAAATCCCCCGAACCCGTCCCTTCACCCCCCATTTGGATATATTAGAATTTAGAAATATGACATGGCATCCTATAAAAGTCGGAACAATGAGGGCACTGTCACTGAAAACTATTGTTACGCAATAAACGTCCAAAGCAAGTTTGAATAAAATCAGACAAAGATGGACCAAGCGAGGGCGCCACCACCAAAAACAAAAGGCGTCTTTGCTTTACAATAATGCACTTTCATACCAAATTTGAAGATGAGCCGAGAAGAACTGCAGCCAGTAGAGCGCTCACAAGAAAATCTCTGCGGCGGATGCAGTGGAGTGACGAGGCCAAATCCATAGTATCCCCAGAACTTCGTTCGGGGGATACAATTTAATCAAAATAGATAAAATAAATAAAAATCACTTCTCTTTGAGGACCCCCTTTTGGGGGTTTCCCTTCAGTGGCCACTATGGACAGGTTGCTAACTTTGCATGATACCACAAACTCTGCTAGGAAAATATAGTACATGTAAATAACAACATACATGTGCATGTATTGTAAAAGTGTAAATTAAAGGACATTTATCCTGAATACGGATTAATTTCAATAGTGCTATACAAACATTCACCATAAATTTGTCATTCCACCTTAGTAATTGTTTGCTTACCTTGTAAAAAAGATAGGGTTTAAAATTGAATGGTTTTACCATTCTAGTTTTACAAGGTTAACCTCCCCTTTAAAATGAATTATAACCTTGAACCCATAAACAAATTATGAGATGAGTTATTTTAATTTGCATTACTATTCCTGACTATTGGCATACATGTAGGTAATTGAAATGAACACAATAAACGACCTTCACAATTACAGGGCAGTAATATGATTAGAGAAGTCAAAAATATCTGCAAAATGCAAAAATGAGATTAAAACCAATATACACTACTTACATGTACATGTAGTAGCTAAAGTGTACATTCAGGGTGGAGGGATTTGTCTTGAATTAGATTACTGAAGGAGAAACAAGATTTGTTTTTACCAGTATTGAATGAATCTCCTACCTTGATAGAAATTGATCCCATGATAGAAAGCTACACAACAACAGAATTTCAAAGAGAAGCTAAACAACAGAAATTTTTCACTTTCACAGAATTAATTCTGATAAATGTGTGGTTAACAAAGAAAGGAAAGGATGACTAATTTTCAAACAACAGGAAAATTTGACACTGTAAACAAAATGGGGGACTACTTCAATACTTATCATTTGCAACTTTAACGGAGATAATGGGAAATAGCGAGAGAGATGAAAAGGGAGAGAGTAGGAAAGAGGAAGAGGGGGAAGAGGAAAAAGAGGGGAAGGAGAGACAGAAGAGACGAAGAGGAAGAAGAGGAAGAGAGCGAGAACCAGGATAGAGAGGGAGACGGCAAGAGATTGAGAGAGAGAGGGAGAGGAAAGGGAGAGAAAAGGGAGAGAGCGGGAACAGGGGGAAGAGGAGAAAGAGAGAGAGGAGAGAGAATGAGAGAATGATAGACAATATTAGATAGTGGAAGTCGAGAGAAAGGGGAGGGAGAGAAGGAGAGGGAGAGGTAGTGAGAGGAGAGGGAGGAATGAAGGGGGGAACGGGGAGGGAGAGGCAGATAGGATTAGGGAAGAAAAGGTGCGATGGCAGGGATTAGCATTTGGAGGGGAGGTGGAGAAGGCGTATACTCACAAATATAACAAGATAGCGAGGGGGGAGCGGGGGGTGAGATGGGAGGGGAGAGGGGAAGGGGCATCGGGGAGAGATGAGAAACGAAGCTGATAATAAATGAGGGTTACTGGTATTAAAAGAGTAGAAAGAGATATTAGTGATAGGTCTGAAATTCACGACACGCAGCACACACAACACACACCATCACACAGAGCACACAAGCAGACAACGACACACGCAACAAAAGGCAACACGAGAGCAATACAACACAAAGAGGGGAAAGGGAGGAGAGGGACCGGGGAAAGGGGATTAGCGGGAATAAGGGGATGGAGGGGATAGAATTGGAGGGAGAGGAGGGGGAAGGGAGAGGAGTAAAAGGGAGGAAGGGAAAAGTGAGGCGGAGGGGCGACGGGGGAAGGGGAAGGACTAGAGAGCGGAGAGGGAGAGGGAGGGGGAAGGAGAAAAGTGCAGAAGCGACGGTGAAGGGAACTGACTGAGGGGATACAGAGAGAGGGTGGGGAGAGAGGCTTGTTAAGGGAGAGCGGGAAAATGGATCAGGATGGAGAGTGCGGGTGGACAAAAGGATTGAGTGTACGGGAAAGAACGAGATCGGAGGGGGAAGGGGAGGGGGAAAGCGTTCACGAGGGGGAGGAGGGGAAGGGAGAGGGGAGGGGAGGGGAAGGGGAGAGGGGAAGGGAGGAAGGAGAAGGGGGAAGGGATATGGCGCGGACTGCGATAACGAGCCGGGGAAGGGAGGGAACAGAAAGATCGGAGAGGGCGGTGGAATGGGGAGAGGGAAGGGAGATGAAGAGACGAGGATCGCGGGCGCGAAGGGGAGGGAGACAGAAATGAGGCAGGACCCGTGTGCGGCAGACGGGAACGATATGGGTGGGAAAACGTGCAAGTAAAGAGAGGCAGGAAGGGCGAGAGGAGGCGGCGCGTAGAAAAGGGATCAGATATTTAGACAGTACCTCCAACGATTCAAGTCTAGATATTTGTACATAAAATGCAAATATGAGTATTTAGGTGCTTCATCAGCTGAGAGGAATGCACAAAGGAGTGTAGCATGTTCCAATTTTGTGAGTGTGCCAAAAAGAGAGGAAAAAAATCTGTCGGATCGTAAGACAGATGAACTGGTTTGTTCAATTCAATTTTCTAATTTTCTTTTGTGATACCAATCGGCGTCTTGTATCATCGTCGAATTACAACACCCGACGGCTGTTTATCGCGGTACTCGACCTCAAATGGCGGGTCCTGGCGAAACAAGCGAGACGCTGCCGAAACGGGGCGAACGAAACGGAGAAGTGTTTTCGCAACGGACATCGGATAACGCCTCGCCCCCGGAGGCCCGGTATCGCTTTCCGTTCGTTAACATATTGCTGAATTTTATGACTGATTTTATTACTCTTCACGATGGCCCTTATCCTTTCAATTTCAATTTCTTGAAGATACTTCTTTTTCTTCCTCTCTTCCTTCTTCTACATCTTTAACCTTTTTTTCCAGAGCAATGCTAAACAGTCGTGTCACCGGTAAGAAAATCCCTACACTTACGGCTCCCATTCCATAAATGGCTGCATCACATGCCACGGGGGGAGATAAACATTTCAGGAATTTGTTAATTCTGTCCAGAATTGGATAATGTGTGTCGGCCTCGCGTGTGCCTGTCCTAACTCGCCTGCTTTCGAGTTGAAAAGCCCCATGAGGCTGGCAGGTAAAAAAAAAGGCGAAACCAAAAGAAAAATATGCATCGCCGGGTTGCAGGTCACGTTTGATAATTTCGTTCTTGATTAGAGAGTTGCAAAATTAATACCAAACTGCACCTCAACTAGTTTAATATTAATCACAAAAATGCGACGTAAAAATCTGCAAACAACAAGAGGGCCCAACCGCGGTGAACTAGGCATTAATTCTGCATGACTTTACCGGCGTATCGAAAACTGAATGTTTTAGCAGATTCCTCCAACAGCCACGTAATTTCGGGGCCCCTAACGACCTGAAGAATTCTCCTATGAATTCGCATTTTAAAATCAACTTCAAGCAGTAGGGGCCCCCACATATCACTGTCAGACACATATTAAGAAAAAATAAGGTACATGTAGGTGTTAAGCAATTCGATAGAAAACCAAATATATCTGGCTAACATATACCTCTTTTTTGCCAAGTCACTTTCTACAGTTGTGACTTGCACTTTACGAGTTAATATTTTCGACACAAAAAATATACAATTAATTCCTGAGTGTGTACGTCTGTTGGTACTTTGCAGTCTGATGTTAATATAGAGGTAAACCTCACTAATTATTAGTACTATTTTTCTGTTCACGTGAGGGAAAACACCTGGAAATTAGAATGGGATTTTACCTTTAAAAACAGCAGAATATATGGTGTAGACGGTCCATTTCAAATTAAATAAGTTACAGTATATACTTACATCATATTGCACGATAATAGAGGTAAATTAATTTATGCCAATTTCTTTTGTACTTATTAATGAGTAGTCAATTTTAATTCTGACCACATAATATATGTGTACAGTTCAAGCTATATGTAAATTGTACAGTAATAGCCATTCAATTTTCACAATTATTTCAGGGAATGCAATATTTTCCCCACAAAGAGAGCTTGAAATATCATTTTTATGTTTACTAAAATTGTTAAGCTTTCAACTATGTAATTGTAGCATAGCCAGGTCTGATGTAGCTTAAATTGTTTTGAAAGTACAGTGTAACTGAAAAAATACAACTCTTTAATACTTTATGCTCCACACTAACTTTTTTTCTACTTTTTTTCTACTTGCCCTTTGGGCAAGTGAAATTATCATTTCAGATTTTTTTGCCAGAAAAAACAATAATCAAAAACATTAATAAAAATGATTTCTCGCTAATTTCAACCAATAAGGCCTTTTTATAGCATTGACTGTTTGTATTTTATTTCTGGGGTTTGCACAAGGTGTGATTTCATTATGAAATTAAAGAGTCATAAAATGAAGCATGTAATGATATGTAGTACATGTAATGATGAAAGTTAACTGAAAAACAAATTGTAAGACATATTTTTGTTCCTTTTTGGTAAGGTTTTTACACATGTATTGCCCATTTCATAATCAGAAATTTACTTGCCCAATCGGGCAAGTAAATTCTAACATTTTGAGTTTTTACTTGCCTGACATTAAATTTTACTTGCCCCAGGCAAGCGGGCAAGTGCTAGTGTCGAGCCCTGCTTTATGACATATTCAACCAAATTAATATTCTGGCTATAATAATGAAACACAATGGTCCTCTAACCTTTGACCTACATTGTACTTGCGAACCAAGAACAGTGTCCCACTCAGACCAAAATGATGGCCTTTAAATTAATTAACCAATTTGATCATAATCTCCATTGTGCAAGTAAGTCTTAAAACAAACACAGGGATTTGCTAAGATGGGTTGAAGAAAAATCAAAAGAAGCAAAAAAAGCTTCAACATGTGTCTGATCTCAAGATTCTTATATTAAAAAGAAAAAAAGGAATGCATCTTCTCTCTTGCGACAGGGAAAAATTTGCACAACAGCTTAATAATCGTCCCATGTCTGTCTTGTTGCCTTGTTAGTCGAAAAACAGAGCGTGATGCGACCGCTAAATATTTGGACAGTTTCCAGTGTTTTTTTTCGTTTATATGACGTCATCGAGACACTGGGAACTACATTGACTTCTTCATATCGTACGACTCTCGTATTTTCAAAATGAGAACGAACATTTTTGTTTTTGTGTGTGTTGGGGGTTTCGCACAATGTATTTCTTTAATTGTTTGGTTGGACTTTTTGTTTTGTTGTTATAAAAAACTTGCAAGAAGTTGAAAAATGGAAACTTTACAACTCCCATTTGACTAGTTCTTAATATGGAATGGAGTCAATTGACAATCTCCTAATTATATGTATTTATCCTGTCCCCTTCAAAATGACAGTCATTAATATCAACACTGTGTGTCATTTAAACGTGTCAAGTTATTGTTTTTTATTTATTTAGTCATTTATTTATTCATTTATTTATTTGGGGTCATATTCAGTTTTCTATTCATTGTTAAATACTAGCACAACATTGTGTTCACAGATTTTACCAAGGCCTCAGCTGAAACACAATGGTTATAAAAGTAAACTTTGTTTGGAAGCTATCCAAGAAATGACTAAACATAAAGCTAAAAGTAAAAGCATACAGTACATGTGAAGAATTTAATGTGGACTACTGAATTTGGCTTTTAAAAATTATTTCTCTTTTAGGGAAACAAAATACACTTACACTTTTACTTTAAAAGTCCTGTTAAAATTTCCTCATTTATTCAACGTACCAAATATCTCTTAACAAGCCAGACTCAGCCAGATAAATTACACCTCTATATGAATTGTGTGTATTAATATGTGGTACATACTTGCACCTCTTTGGCACTGTAAAGTTTTGTAAACCATACAAGTTAATACAAAAACATTGTGCATAGAAATTTAAAGGTGAAGAGAACATGTAATCTACATGCATTGTTAATTACACTGGCAGTCCCTTGATGCCATTTTAATATCATTCATTCAAGAGCTCAAATATTTCAGCTATTTACACATGAGTTTAGTACAAGTTTGTTTTACTTTTTGTTTTCACACATTAAAAGTTTGTAGTCGCATCATCCCTCCTTTTTTCTGTGTTACCTCTTCCCTGCTTTCAACCCACTATGTACTATTTCCTTGGGCAGCTTGCAAATTGTATGAGTGACAAATTGTATGTTGAGAGCCCCTTTTCATCAAATAAATACTGCGATAAACCATGTAAATTGGCTATAAATCAAAAACAACATCATAATGGGCTAATAAATGATTGATTTAGGCTTAACACCCCGTTTGTCAAAGGTCATATCTGGAGTTGGTATTATGCTTCACTGTCATATTTTCTTTTTTTTTAATAATCATTATTGATGACATCAAGTCTTATCTTATACAGTTGATGAAATGTATTGCATGTGAGATGTAACAGAGAAAAGTTGCTAAGTTCAAACTGCTTATCCACTAAAGCCACCTGAAAATGGAAATTGTAAAATATGAGAGGTCGTCCTGTTTCAATCATACAACTTTTATCAAAGGCAAAACTGACTACACAGACTGGAACATGCTAATGTTCGAAGTATGCAGGATAATTTCTCTGCTGGACATGTATGCTTAAAAGTTAAGACTATCAAGTAAAAGATACTGAGTGTTAACTCAGTCAGGTTAATGTACACGCAGAAAATAACACTTTTCCTTTGTCCCTGTGTAATGTGTGAGATTTTAGACACCACAGAAATTTTATGTGGGCTGAATTTTATGGAAAGTGTGAACTCCTCACTTATCATTCAAGAGTGGATTTTGTCCTATATCATATCTCTGAAATGTTTCATAAAATAAAACAAATTCATCATTTCACTATTTTTCAGACGATGAGTAAAATAGATCTTTCAAAGTTTGAATACATGTATAATGAACAAGAGACATGCCAACCTCTCATAAATGAAAGAAGTATTTTTAGTCTGAAAAAGGGCATTTTGGCTTGAAAAAGATTATTTTGTCAATAGAAGTGTGCATACAGTGATCCCAAAGGGGGGAAAAATATTTTGAAGCAGTTTCTTCATAATCACTTGAGTATTTGCAACTAGAAAATGAGCACTAAAATAACTAAATACTGCTAAAAAGGAACAATTTGCATCTCTAGACTAATCATTACAAGAGAAAACTGTTCATGACTTATTTATCCAAGAGCACATGATTATTTTCTAAGTAATGAATCAGCAGAAACAGGTGGAAAAGGAGATTTAAGAAACCAAAAAAGCAATTTTTAATTCAAGCAAGTAATTTAGTTTACAAAACCTGTGCTGTCTAAACTCCTCACACCAACAGGTAAAACAGTGACAGAGGAATACAAAGAATCCCTAGGAAAGCAATTATTCATGTTTCATGTAACACAATATGTACTGCAAGTGCTTCCATGTTACAGTGTAGGCTACTTGTCTGGCCTGTTTCGATAACAAAAGATCTCAATTAAACAGACCCCATGCTCTAATCTCTCACCTATTCCCTTAACAAGCCCAGAGCGCAAAACTCCCCAAAATCTCTTTTTTGTCACCTACAAAAAGCTTAGCCACCCAAAATACACCGATATCGACCCAGGAATTGCTTTTTCTGCCTACACGCGGCCCAACATTCTCTTTTATCCCCCAATCGTTAGGGTGACAATACCCGAGCAGCTTCGCCCTGGTTCTCGACAGTGTCCCGTTTCCATAGCATTTAAACAGTTTTGCCCCCCAAACAGCGGCGAACAATAGACATGTTAAGACCTTAAAACGAGGAAGGACAAAAAAACGAGCAGTATTAGCTCAAGTAATGATTGAACAGATAGAAAGGCCTGTGGTGGTTTGTTACTAAGCAATCATGAAAAGAAGAAGAAAAGAGCTGTTTCTATTCATTCCCTTTGTTCAGGCCTGTCATTGTTTACCTATGCCCTTACCCTTTTTAGTGTGAAACAGGGATGGATCAATATTTCCATTGCTATGACAACTGCCAAGACTTTGGAACGAATGGGGGTATTAAGAGTGAAAAAAACACACACATACATACAAGGTGAGCGCGCCAAAGCAAGGTCATACTTACTCTACGTAACCTATATGGATTTTTTTTTTCCATTTAACGCAGTAATGATTAATGCCCCACACCAGGCTTAATCACCAACAGCGGTCTACACCAGTTATGTAACCACATTTACACATTTTCTCCGTTAATTGTGAATATGACTAAAACACAACACGGGGAAAGAGGAGAAAGCAGATAATTGTGTGTACGTCAGAGTAATTTAGAGACAGGACTTAAAAGTGTGCTCTTTCCCCCCCCCCCCCCCTTGTGATCATCATCATGTTGTTTATTAGTGACTAAGGTTTGCGACTTAATTACAAGTGTTGATCATAAGTTAGATATTAACTGACAACACCCAAACTTCTTCAAGCCTTATCTATGTACTGTTCACTTTCTAACAACAGAACATCCCTCCCTCCCCCATACATGCACACACAACATCTCTCCCTAACAAAAATATGCCACATGTTTATGCAAGACTGGCTCAATTACAATTTTTAAAACCTCTTGACTACATGATACATTTTGCTGGTAGTTGTACAACCAAGTTTTCATCAAATCGTTGAAAATGTTAATAACACAGAATGCGTAATTTGCATACATACACTCACAGTCCATATAACCACTACACACCATGCTATAAGGGTATCTGAATACGTATGATACATTTTGTATCAGTAACACCCTTATTTGACAACACAAATTTTCTGTTTTTACTCCTGGAGGCTGAAAATTCTGTTTTCTTAAAAATCTCAAATTGTTCGGCCAACTTTCTTCAAATTTTTGTGTTATAAATTTGCTAATCCCAATATTTTTGCAACAGTTGCAAAGATTTTCTATTCTATTCTTTCTATAACTGAACAGATTTTTGTCTACTAACTTAAATATATACACAAGTTTTCTCTTTTGAGTCTGTTCATGTGTACTGCTTTTCTTTCTACAAGCTTATAAATCTAACACCTTGTTTTCCTCAATTGAAGTTGTATTTTCTTACAATCTAAAAAGACTCTGCTATCTTCAGCATTTACCAAACTTTTGGATGGAAAGAAACTAATGTGGACTCTGGAAAACCCGTTTATCAGTAAAATTGTTTATTATGAACCATTTCTTCTAAAAACAGTTGAATTATACACGGATTTCTTGAAAAATGTGATACAACAAGACATAGTGATTTAAAAAAAAAATACCACAAATGAAATACAGTAAACCTTAGAGATGTTTAAAAACTGAAATCAGATTCTTGTTTGATTCAACTTGCTTTTTCCAATTTTATTAAAAACTAATCATACTTAACATTGCCCCCCCCCCCATGCAGGAAATGGAATTGATTTGATAGTTGATATAATTTGCATCAATCCATTGGTCATTTTCAAACAATCATTTTCAACAATTTGAGAGTCTTAAGGGCTCATATCTTCCTACTTGGAGGTTATGAATGGATTATGACTACCATATTAGGTATAATGTAGGACTGGCATGTGTCATTACCAGATTGATTTGAATTCTACAATTGGACAAATAATTATGATTAAAAAACTGTGCGTGAGTGACACACCAAATTTTGGACATGGGTTTCTGACCATTATCGCGTTTTTTATGGTAGGCATTTGACTAGGCCCACGGGAGTAATAATCGATTTCTTTTTTAATT
>JZLH01S0371863.1:11210-31537 GCA_001188425.1 Eucidaris tribuloides
CGCCATGGCATAAGCTCATCGGGCCCTTCGGGCCGGATGAGCTAATTAATTAGTCAATGAACCAATCAATCAATCAATCAATCAATCAATCAATCAATCAATCAATCAATCAATCAATCAATTACATAGTAAACAGAAAGCCAGGTCAACATGTAAGGCATCATAGCTAGCAAATCTCAGTCTCTTTGATGCAAGGACCCACCATGCATCATTCTGGGGAGGGCGTGCTCCAAGATGCAAACACACATTGCATCTCTAGTTTCCTCAGCTTTCCTCTTCTTTATACATAAATAAATAAATAAATAAATAAATAACATCATAAACAGAGAGCCAAGCAGGGTAACAAAGCTAGCAGGTTCCGTTGATGGAAACAAGACCCACAATGCATCATTCTGAGAGGGCGTGCTCCAAGATGCAAACACACATTGCATCTCTAACCTCCTTCGCTTTCCTCTTCTTTATAAATAAATGAATGAATGAATAAATAAATAAATAAATAAATAAATAAATAAATAAATAAATAAATAAATAAATAAATAAATAAATAAATAAATAAATAAACAGAGAGCCAAGCACGGTAACAAAGCTAGCAGGTTCCATTGATGGAAACAAGACGCACAATGCATCATTTTGAGAGGGCGTGCTCCAAGATGCAAACACACGTTGCATCTCTAACCTCCTCAGCTTTCCTCTTTTTCTCCTCTTCCTTCTTCTTCTCCTGTTCCTTCTTCTTCTTTTCCTCTTCTTTCTTCTTCTTCTCCGCCTCCTCCTTCTTTTTGCTCTCCTAAGGGCCAGGGATTAGTATAGGGGGATTGGGATGGGATTAAGAGAAGACATAAGATGATGAAACAATGACGACACTGTGGACTGGTGAACACAAATAGATAAACACTAAAGATTGAAAAACTGTAATACAATAATTTTGATGATTACATGTATTCCTTGAAACAATCTTTTATTGGTTTGCAATGACTACACAATATACAGTACATGGTCAGACAGGCACACCACATACATATCTCGATATATCTTATATATCAAATACGAATGACTACTTGTTAGTTTCATGATCATGTGACCTACAACAAGGGCCGTGAACTTTATGATTAGAGTCAGAAAGTCAGCCACTGAAGATAAATGTAACATGTTCTTGATTTTTTTTTAACAATAAAAACAGATAAATAAATGATTGTATGAGCTACAGAGAGAACAGTGTATTTGAGTGTTTATGTGCTGGGAGTGTGAGACGCATACTTTGTAATATTATGATTTACCTTTCAATGAGCGTACTGGCAAGAGATATCTAAGCAAGTCTTGAGGTAAACTCTTAACATGTAAAGCATTTTTTAACAATGCAAAGTTGAGAAACTTTGGGAGTGTAATGACAACTTCAAACAGCTACAACTTTTACCAATACATATTAGACAAAAAGTGTTGTGAACTTAAGTTAAAATAATATAAAATAATACCCTCTCTAGCAATGTCATTAATACTACAATATTGTTACCCTTTCTGAAGTTACAATGAATTTTGCGAAGCTATAAATATCCCCAAACAATATATATTCACAAATATATGTACATGTACACAGGTAGAAAATTGCATGTTTTTCCCATTTCAGAAAAGAATCTGTCATAAAATCTCAAATTTGTAGAAAAACATGCCAAAGAAAGATTAACTGAGGGCTATCCCTCTGCTATACACAAATAAACCAAAGAGTATCAACTATTTGCACAGAGTCGTAGAAAATAATCTGCAAACATGCCACACAATCATTATGTGCAGAAAGAAAAGAGAACATTCTTCATTGTATCTTGATAACAATTACCAAGGGCTAAAGCAATATTAACTTAACTCCATTGCTGTTGGTGCATGTGTGCATGCTTCAAATATCCATGTCATTCACATTTATGAGTTCAGAAAACAACTGGGCATGTCTGATAAATGTTACCTACAACAACCTGAACTTTATCTGATGGATGTACTTCTGTCCACCAAATTCAGGGATTCAGCTTTCCATTTTTTTTTCTTCAAATTAAAGCCCAGCCAACAAGTTTGTAAAAAAAACACTTGCCACCTGATTAACTTGCCTGAAGTACACCTGTAGTAATCACACATGCACAAATTGCAAGGCCAGTGAACAAGGCAGTTTTCCACATTAAGAATTTATAATTTATAAGATATACTAGTATACTTCAGTCAATAACTCATTTATCAACATATATCATTAATCAAGTAAGTCAAGAGAATCACTGAATTATAAAAACAAAAATAAATATCACTAAAATAAACATAAATAAAGAGAAATAAAATGAAAATAAATACATGCAGTGCGTTATTAGTAGTCTTGCTGATAAATTCTGCCAATTTCAAATTAATTTTGAATTGCTTGTTTTAAACAAATGCTCTCATAGCATGTGCCTCATGATGCAATCTTCGTTGATGTTTACCTCATCAGCTTTTTTCTTCTTCTCGGCCTCCTCCTTCTTTTTTCGCTGTGGAGATTGGGAGGATTAGTAACCATGGTAATGAGAAAAGGATGAGATGAATGGACACAAACATTGCTAAATGGAGTGTTACAATATGTCTACAAAATTGGCATTATTAGGAATGATCAAATTTGTATTCACAGCGTAGTATGTGAGTCATCTCTATGAAAGCTGTACGAGTCTCAAATTTATAATACCAGAAAAATGGAAAAATAGGTAATTTGTATAAAGATACAAATACTGAGATTTATTGACACATTGCATGTTTGCTATTCAACTATCTCATGCCAAACATTTTGTACCCCTCAAATTTTGGGATCCATTTTCAACCTTTTTGTGGCTTTAGATTTCAAGATTTTATACAGATTTCATTGTGATAAGTCACATACAGTAATTACATGTCTGCGGGAACATTTAGCCTAAGATGATGAATGGTTTCAACAGATATACTATAGTATACACAACATCAGCAGCTGAGGATATGATATGTACAAAGAAAAAAAAATAACAGCATCTACATGAAAAAGGGATGATGAACAAACCGCGACTGGCAACATATGTATCCACAATCATCAAACATGAAATGGCTGTTGAGATGTCCACTTGGCTAAAACTAGTGATCGTGAGCACTGCAAACAATGAATCTGTGGGAAAATCTAAGACATCAGTTATTATGTACGAAGATAAATATGTCATCAAAAACAACACCTGAAGCGCAGACACATATTTCTAATGTACAAGGATATTCAAATATGACAATGATGTATTTTTATGGGTAGTGGGAAATAATGTATGAGGGTGGCATTGGTTCATTGTTTTAGAATAATATAATAAGAAGTGCCTTTACAACTGATAAAGATTTCAAAGTTGTTTTTAATTCCCACTTGTCTGTAATAATTAATCCCTGAATTCAATAATAGAATAGTCCAACAATGACCAAAATGAATTGAAAATGGAATGGTTTATTTGGGGATTGGGTGTGGCAATACAAAGTATGTACAGGTTCTTTTCAAATTTCCAACATTTTGAAATGAGTTATCCCTGAATTTAGCAGTGGAATAGTCCAACAATGACCAAGACAGATCTAAACTAGAATGATTTATTTTGGGATTGGGTGTGGTATTGCAGTTAACTTAGGGTTGTTTTCAATTTCCAGCTTGTCTGTAAGAGGTAATCCCTGAACCCAGTAGTGTTTTAATCCAACATTGATCTGTAAAACGTACATATGAAAGGGTTTATCATGGGACTGGGTGTGGCAATAGAGTATAAGTTTTTTTTTTCCACCTTGTTTGTAATCAGTTATCCCCATATTCAGAAGCGGAATAGTCCAGCATTGACCCCAACTAATTGAAAATGGAAAAATTAAAGGACTGGGTGTGGTAATAAAATGTATCATCACTGTTTTAAATTTCCAACTTGTTTGCAATAGGCTATCCCCAAATTCAGTAGTGGAATACTCCAACAATAATCCATACTAATAGACACTGGAAGGTTTATTTGGGTACTGGGTGTGCCAATACAGTGTATGGGAGTTGTTCTTAGGTTCCCAGTTGTCCATAATAAGTACTCCCTGCATTCAGTAATGGAACAGTCCAACAATGATCCACACAACCTAAAAATAGAAGGGTTCATTAATGAGTAGGGGTGACAGACACAGTGTAGTACAGTGGGTGATGTACATGGAGCATGATGCAGTGACGTAGCTTTTACCTCCTCCTCGGCTTTCCTCTTTTTCTCTGCCTCCCGTTTCTTCTCCTCCTCCTCCTCCTCCTGCTTCCTTTCCTCCTCTAATTGTTTTTGTTGTTCCTAATACATCAATTGATATCATATCAAGATGGATGATGGAAAAGGATTTGCAAGATGGAAAGTCACATCTTTATTCTGTCTTTCAATTTTTTTTAAAAGTTATTCCAGCATAATTGCTTTAATATATTACCAGTACAACAAATTGGTTTCATTATATCGTATGAAGGGAATGAATCAACAAAACCTTGTTCTTCGAGTTTAGTTGCATATTTGAAAAGTTAATTCTCAACAACAGAAATGATATATGAATATGATAATTCATAATTACCAAAACATCCAACAGTTAGTAAAAAGAGAGAGATTATACAGGGTGGCCCAGAAAGAATGCTACGAGTATGATCGCTAATTTCTTCACCATTATCGGCGAAATGCAATTAATTTTTATTTCGTTGGTTAGACCATTCTTTTTCCAATAAAATGATACCAAGATCATTGATTTTGAGTAAGGCGTTTTGATTCTATGGCCATTTTTCGGAGGCAATGCAATTTCCCAAATTTGCCAATTTTTCAACAGCGGCGGTCATGGGAATGCCGAGATATTCTGGCCTCTCAGCTTGCCATACCGGACAAACCGCGATGACAATAGAGACATAGCTCGCATCGTCTTCCTTATGAAAGCGAGGGCATTCCAGCCCTTTGTCATTGCGTTTTTTCCGGTATGGCAAGCTGAGAGGCCAGAATATCTCGGCGTTCCCATGACCGCCGCTGTTGAAAAATTGGCAAATTTGGGAAATTGCATTGCCTCCGAAAAATGGCCATAGAATCAAAACGCCTTACTCAAAATCAGTGATCTTGGTATCATTTTATTGGAAAAAGAATGTGCTAACAAACGAAATAAAAATTAATGACATTTTGCCGATAATGGTGAAGAAATTAGCGAATATACTCGTAGCATTCTTTCTGGGCCACCCTGTATATACAGTATTATATGTAGGTATTTTTACTTTTTGTTTAGTCATTATTAATCAGAAGCATATTAGTATCTGATATAAATAAACAAGAGACAAGCTGGAGACAAATCTGGAATTAATTTACAAATAAGTAATTAAAATAGTATCCATGAAAAAAGGTGCCAATAGATTACACGGTGGTGTTGGAGCTTAAATATCAAACATGGAGGCCATCCAGTGACAGAGCTGTAAGCATAAAGGCTGCTGTAGACTAATTCTATGTCAAGAACATGACATCCGCCATAGATGGAGGGCTTTTGGAGCACAACAAAAGTTGCAATGCAATAACCCAGTTTTACAGCTGTTCCCGAACTAAAGAAATCCATAGATGAAGATACTCATCTCTTGTTATGGTGTTGGAAGCCCCCCAGCTATGGAGGCCAAAGTAATGTCTTGTTCTTAGAAAGCAACAGGTCTATACATCACATAATTTTCACAAAATTGGGATATGGGGGGATGTCACCCTGGGGATGGACTTATTTCTTTTACCTCTGCTTGCCTCCTTTCTTCGTCTTCTCTATCTGCTGCGGCCGCTTCCTCCTCCTGACGACGCCTCTTTTCCTCCTCTTGAGCAGCTGCTGCTGCTGCCTCCTCCTCCTCTCGGCGACGACGCTCTTCCTCCTGGGGCAAGAGAGAGGACAAGATGAGAACAAAATCATTATCATCATAATCCTTCTCCTAAACGGCCTCCACCTGTACCTCCTCATCACCACCATCACTCACCATCACTGTCTTCATCATCATCATCATCATCACAATAATCATTGTCATCAGCACCATCATCGCCATCAATATCACCACCACCACCAACATCCTAAACCTCCTCCTTCTTTGCCTCCTTTTATTTCCCTCTTCCCCCTCATCATCACCACCACCCACCATCATCATCAAAACCACCGCTATCCTCCTCTTCTTTCTCTCCCTTCTTTTTCTTTTACCCCTTTTCTTCCTCCTCCTCCTCCTCCTCCTCTTCCTAATCAACATATCACCACCACCATCCTACACCTTCTCCTCTACTTCCTCCTTCTCCTCTACCTCAGTTTCTTCTCCTTCTCCTTCCCCCTCCTCGCCACTACCACTACCCACCATCTCTATCACCACAACCACTTCTATGCTCCTCCTCCTTATAATCACCATCATCAAAATCACTCATCAGTTTCATCATTATCATCATCAGCAGCAGCAGCACTTAGCATCTATTTTCCCACACCTTAGTGCTCCATTTCTGCTACGGTCATCATCCCACACTGCCCAGCATCCACTCAATACTGGGTGGAATTAAACTCAACAGGTACAATTTATAGCAAGCCATCGTCATAATGTCGATGACGGACTTTCAGGCTTGGAAATTGATTCTGTCTGTCTCATTACCTTTTGTCGCTGTCTTTCGGCTTCTTCTTCCTTTCGTCTTCGTTCTTCCTCTTCTCGCTGCCTCTGCTCCTCTTCCTCCTGCTGTTTGCTGGATGTGTCTTCTTCTTGTGTCTGTTCTGTTTGCTGAAAGCCAACCATCAACCAATCATAGTGTCATAATTCAAATAACAACCAATGAGAATACATCTGACTTTGCATACATCCAATTCACTTTTTGGATTAGTCAAAGTTTTCTGTTCTGTTTGCTGAAATCCAACCATCAACCAATCACAGTTGTCACATTTCCAAATAATAACTCGCGAATAGAAAAATATATTTGACTTCGTATACATTCAATTCACTTTTTGTATTAGTCAAAGTGAGTTTTCTGTTCTGTTTGCTGAAATCCAACCATCAACCAATCACAGTGTCACATTTCAAGTAATAACCAATGAAAATACATCTGACTTTGTATACATTCAATTCACTTTTTGTGTTAGTCAAAGTGAGTTTTCTGTTCTGTTTGCTGAAATCCAACCATCAACCAATCACAGTGTCACATTTCAAATAGTAACCAATGAAAATACATTTGACTTCGTATACATTCAATTCACTTTTTGTATTAGTCAAAGTGAGTTTTCTGTTCTGTTTGCTGAAATCCAACCATCGACCAATCATAGTGTCACATTTCAAATAATAACCAATGAAAATACATTTGACTTTGCATACATTCAATTCACTTTTTGTATTAGTCAAAGTGAGTTTTCTGTTCTGTTTGCTGAAATCCAACCATCAACCAATCACAGTGTCACATTTCAAATATTAACCAATAAATAAATAATGAGAATACATCCGACTATGCATACATTCAATTCACTTTCTGGATCAATCAATGTGGGTTTCCAAACCCACTCTGGAAAAAGGAATGTGAATACTCATATATAAGTACACATGGTTGACAATTTTTAGTATAAATGTTTTTTTCATCCTCTTACCAATCTTTTCTCTATTACTTTCAGTTTTCATTCATGGTTATTCTGTCCATAGAGGCATATCATTACAAGCAAAGCTTTCAAGCAAAGCTCCCCTTTAATAGGCCCCTACACACTGCTCAATATAATCTTTACTAATAACCACACATCTAGAACACATCCGGCTCCTATTATTGTATTTTCAATGTAATTACAGACTGTGCTAGATAAAAACGACCTATAATCTTATGCATCCCATGTAACTACTGTATTTGTGGTACCAATTCAACTTGAAACTTGAAACATGACATAAACATCACAATTAAATTCAAAATTGGAGCCATTTGCATGGTTCCAATGACTTCAACAGTCAACTGTAAGTTATTCTGGCATTCGAAGTAGGGCTGTATCAATAAGGTTAACTGATTGTTAATCCACCCTGAAGAATCCAAACCTTTTTTTAATTTTGAGGTTTCAACAAACAGTTTATTGATTTTGTTGCAGAAATATGATCACTTTAACCTGTTGGCTGCGGGAACTGATGTGTCTGTGTTAACTTAACTCTATGTGATTTTCAGAATCACAGAGGCAACAGGATAAGAATTTGCAAGATAATGTTGGTCTGATGACAGCATTTAATTAATTTTTTTATCTAAATATTTGACCAGTAAGCAATGATTGTGAAGCAACATGAACACTAGCACGTTAGCCCAATTACTTCAGGAAAGTAATTTTTTTCTCTCCAGAAAAGAGCCTCAAATATGATTTGTACGTTAACCAAAAAGTGCTCACTTTTCATGGTATCTTAAAAAGCAAACGCAATGTTTATTTCATTGAAAATATCAGGCATACTGGTCACACAAATAAAACATAATATGCCAGATTATTCATAAATGGGGATGAAGAAGAACTATAGAAATATGATTGGATAATGAAAAGAACAAAATTTAGTTGAAATACAAAATAAAACTGGGAAACTGAAACTCTCACAAAAATTTACAATCTAAAATAAACTAACACACTTGTGAACATACTAGTACTCAGAAAAACTTGAAGTAAAATGAATGAAAACACACCAAAAAAACATAGTCAATGAGAGAAAAACATGGAAACAAACCCATGCACTGCAGGTAGATAGTTTACTAAAGTAGTCACCTTTTAATTTAGTTTAATTTTATTTTGAAACTGAAAAGACCTAAAATGTCTGGAGGAGGGATGTTTTGTGGTCCCCCTTCGGGTCTCTGCCTATCACACAACTGTGCGACTGACAAAAAAGTTGTTATGCATACCTGTATGTGATGTACAAGAATGCATAGTAAAATGTATGCAAATTCTGAAAATTTTCAACAAAAATATCAAGCACTTGATTCTAAATTACAATTTCAAGCTTGCAGTTAATCAAATGTATCAATTACGAGGACCTTTCTCATTATTTATTCAATACTTTCCTTTCCCTGCTCTAGCCAGTTTTACTCTGTCTTACACTTTCCCATTATCCCTTTCTTTCTTAGCATCACGAGGGTACCTATTGTAGTTGTTTTAATTTGAAATTTTGATTTTGGGGGTATTTTGTGTATGAAAGGCCCCAAATATTAAGTCTGCTTATAGGAAATTCTCCTGCATGGCCACTAATTTATCCTTTTAGTTACATGATTGAATAATTACTCTTGTCATGTATTTGCTATATATGTTAGATGTATATATTGTTTGTATTGTACTTGAAATGTTTATAATTTGCCATGCAGAGTTAATAAATCAAATCAAATCAATCAAGAGACTGTTTTCCACTACCATCATCAGTGCCATAGATGACCAGTTGCAAATCAGAATGAGAGATTATCAGAGGTGTGAGTGACCACAAGTAAAAATAGCTGAAAAATTTTGAAATTGGAAATTTTTTCAGGCCTGCCTGTGTTTGGTACACTGTAAAAACCACTTAAGCTCAAAATACCTCTATTTTGGGTGAAAAAGACTCATTGTTGTTCTCTTCCCGTTGTCGACGTCGACGTGGCGTGTATGTCGTCTGACAGGAAGTGAGGTGCATGCAGGGACAGAAACCATGAGAGAAAAAAGCACACAACATATAACATGACAAGAACTCACATTAGCAATAACACTGTTCAACATTATCAAGCAAATGCACAAAACTAAACATTCAGTTTAATACAGAAAATCAAATATGGACAACAGAACAAAATTTCTCTCTGTTTATTTTCAAGCATATGTGCCGAAGACTGCAACATTTGATTAAACCTAATCAGGACTATTCCAGATGTAATCAGGCTGGGTTTATTGGATGGGTTACTTGTATGATTGCTTACTGCAGATCTATGACAATTCTGAGGCAACAAGTTATTTTCACTTTTATAAAAAAAAAATATATAATTAAATCCCTGAACTATTTTCAATTAATAAAAGTTTCTGGTCATGGACATAATTTCCCTTTATTTATTAAAAATTTAGACAAATATTTTAAAAAAGATATGTATAGATTCAAAAATGATAATCCACTGTTTACATTTCAGGCGCCGAATCAACTTTAAAGATATTTGATGTAATTTCTCAATCATGCAGGAATCTTATTCAAGGGGTTTTTTTTCACAGTATAGCAGAAATGGTAGTTTCATACAGCTAAAAATTGTGGAACTCAAGAAACACCTATTGTAAATTATCAATCAAATATACACAGGGGACATTCAAAGACATAAACATACTGCTTCTGATACAAACCTTCCACGATCATTATAGACACGACAAAACAAAAAACCAAAAAATTACACAATTCATTTAATTAAATGCACTCCAAAAATGTGATGAGTTATACATTAGAGATGAATATCATGAAACGATGAGTTGAATTAAAAAACAAGAGGAAAACATCTCAGTAACTATTCGAAAATCAACAACGACAGCAGTATGAGTGAAACTGAAATTTATGGGATAATGAAAAAAAAAAACAATAAATTGAACAAAAGAAAAACTGTGTTAATATACTTCTGTAGGCCACCTACTTACCTTTTTCTACGAGAACTATATCAGTCCTCAGTCCCATTAATACCAAGATTATACATACCATTACCAAGGGGGGCTTCCGATTGACCATACGTTGCACTGGCGTAAATCCATGACGTCACCCTATTCATCAAGGGGGGATGGTCTATTCATTCACCCCCCCCCCCCCTTGATGAAGAGGGTGACGTCACGGATTTACGCCTGTGATACATTGTACATGTATACGCCTGATAGACCGAAGGCCAAAAAAAGATTTGAAAGTTATGAAAGGGAAATGGCAAGATTGAAAGTTGTCCTCAATTTTAGGCACCAAGGATATCTACACTGTTTAAAGATTGTGTCAGGGATGTGCAAGTCCATTACTTCCCTTCATTATCAATACCAAACGGTAGTTTAGTACTTACAAATGGTGTGTTGAAAGTCTGAGATCCATACGTCATGAATTTGTTGTTTTATGAGAAAAACTAATAACGACATGATACCAGAATGTTGTTCTTTCTGTGAGTTTCAATTTTGCTCAAACTGCGAATCGTGGTTACTGTGCACCGTAGCAACCTTTGGCTAACGGCTGATCGGACCATTTTGGAACGGCACGTGCACGTTTGACGTTGCGGATTTTTTGAAATTTGCTCCTGAGCAATTTGAAAAAGGATGAAGTTTAACCGTCCAGATTTTCACCAAAACTCAATATTTTACCCCAAGTCTCTATGAGAGGTGTTTATTTATATTAATCTTCACATTGGATATGATTTCAGCTGATTTGATTCATATAGATGTTTTTTGACGTGCAAATCAATGACACAATCTTTAAAGTGAAATGGCAAGATTGGAAGTTGTCCTCAATTTTAGGCACCAAGAATATCTACACTGTTTAAAGTTCCTGCTGTGAATATTTAATTGTTTTACAATTATCATCAGAAAATGCTGTGACAGTGAAATTTTTGGTGTTGCTTTCTATGAGATCAATTTTTATCAGGGCTGGAGATTAATTCAACAGTGGTAAATTAATGTTTGTTTCTCTTTCAAGTAAACAAATTCCACCAGAATATAGGCCTACAGACATTCTCCAAAATTGGTCATCAGATCAATCCATGTTTGCACGGGTATGAAGAGGTATGTATTAATATTGCAAAGTTGCAGAGGTTCGAAATGACGGGCTTTGCGTGTACAAAAAGCATGCAGCAAAGCAAATGCGCGATGTACTATTTAGTGGAACTGGAAGTATACATCCCAAGAGCGAAGTGCCCGACATTGGTTATCGTGAGGTGATATCGCTTGTTATATTCCACATACTAAGAATCTTGCTATAGGATTGGCCAAGAGTTGATCACGTGATAAAGCATAGTTTTCCCTATCAGATCACTCGAGACGAAAAGTTCGTTACACTCGGTAGATAGTAAATTGATAGTCCGAGTGTAACACACTTTTATTTCGCACGTACTCAAAATATTGATAATTGACGTGTTAGGAGTGTGTACTGAAGAGATCAGTGAAACACAAAAGTACTAACACCATCGCGTCAGTGTGTATTTTGTGAGCGCAATACGCAACATGCATGTACGCTAACGCACATGCACGTGCATCGAACGTCAATGGTGGTGCGCACCCAGGAGTTGGTCGAGCTCGTATTCCATATTCGGGTCAAAAATAATGTCTTTTTCAAAGAAATATACATCTTTATTGTTTCTTTAGGTAAATAATTTCTGATGTGGAATATAAAGCGAATAATCACCTTTGCTTCCAGGCGACGCGACCATCTATCACTTCCTCGGCGATCTGAATGTACACGCTATCTTTCCTCAGCTTCGCTTCGGAAAGATAGCTACATCAGATTGCCTTGGAAGTGATCGATCATCCCATCACCTTCACCAACGGTAATTATTTGCTTAATATCGGCTTTATGCGAATGCCGCAAATGGGAATGCGTTTGCAAACGTGATTGGCCACCATGTGGAAATACTCATAGATTCAATTGTACACCAATAAAGCTTGTATCATCAATCTTATTACACTTCTCAATTCCCTTGTATAGAACTTGCGTCTCCTCCATTTAAGTATCATTTCAACTGCACCGGCTATATGTAAGTTTTACAGATGAGTATTATCAGTCATTACCTGAAGAGCCAAGTGTTGTTCATTATCTTGGTGCAATTTACGATTCATATCAATTATGTCGCGATCCAAAATACCCCTTGCACCAAAACAACAAATCACTGTCAGGAGTCATAACCTGGAAATCATTTATATTCAGACAATAAAAATCAAAATCCAAATGTAATTTATCTATATCTATCCATCAATCCATTTTTCTATCAATCTATCTGTTTATCTATCTATCTATTTTTCTACAGTATGTTTCTATTTTTATACCTACTTTAGTTTTAAGAGATATGGAACATTTAGAATATTGCCTTGTTATAACAAAAAAATATTCAATAGAACTGTAAATTCTGCCCAAATGGCAAAACAGAATTTTATTTTTCTCACTATCCATCTACTGTATATATATGAGTGTATCTATCCAGCTGTCCATCTGCATATCTATTCAATTTTCTATCTATCCATCTATCTTCTTATCTATCTATCTACCTATAATTATATCTATTAAAGGTATTGGCTAACATTTACCACAATTAAAAAAAAATCTGAGCTACATGATTCCGCATGCTACCATTGTCTTTGGTAAGGTCTAAAAAATGATGCCCTGAAAAAATTGTATTTCAAAATGATTATTTAGTGCTTTAAAGACACTATATAACACTGTGGAAGACCCGTTTAAAAAATTGTCAAACTTTGCTATCTGACATATCTGACAGTGTTTGAATGGACAAATAAACACCCTAGAACACAAAAGTTTGGACAGTTATGCTGTCACTAGTACAATATGTGCAGATACAAATTGGCACATTAATTTTATATCGGCCGATAGGAAATTCTGCAATACAGCAGTCTATGGCGAAAAGCTGGAATGGTCTCTCAATGATTTTCACTTTTTTAAAGCACTTAATGATTGTTTTACACCGCAATTTTTTCAGGGCTTCATTTTTAGACTGTATCAAAGACACTAGTAGCATGGGGAATCATGAAGCTCAGATTTTTTAAACTGGAAACATTGTTATACAGTGCCTTTAAAAAAGTGAAAATCGTAAGTTGATCGGATTCACCTGCCCATAGACGTACTTAGTGTACACCTAGGCTATTTAAACTCGCCCCGATTTTTGTTTATTCATGCAGAACTTGCCATTGCTTGTCCATATCAACACTACTATGTAGTTCAGATATCAAAATTTGACAATTTTTTAAATTGAAGCTCCACAATGTTAGCATATCACTTTGACATTACCTACCATGTTTTTTGGTTGTTGAAATGTCAAGTTCAGAATATTATCCTTTGAGATTTTGACTTTGATTGTTTTTTTTGGGGGGGGGGATACAACACAGAACTTTGTAAATTGTGCCAAATAATTCTGAATAAGATGTTATCATGTTTATCATTTTGATATGACATATTTTGTTTTATCAACAAATGAATGATGCTCAAGCACATACAAGCATCCTACTTGGTGCAAACCAAGTACTGTATAAGTCACATACATGTATTTCACATGCATTTATACTCTCGTGAGAGTTTATTTTTGCAATTTCATTGTACTTTCATTCACTTTCTACAGAAATTTTATAAGGAAGTGAAAATTCTCATGTGCATTAAGTTGCAAAATTCACAAAAATATAACCACCACAAAATATTCAGCATATACAGTAATCTCTAAACCTGTCTCTGACAGAGAAAACATACACTTTTGGATTTCAAAACGTTTTCCCCTGACTAACCAACATGTAATGCAGTCAATTAGACAGAATTTACAGACGATCCTTGTTCTCATGTTACTGCATTGGCTATAGACCTACATTCTATTAATAGGGTTAATGCCATTTGATGATATTTGCCACTGGTGCAGGTTTAGTTCAGTAAGGCAGCATGTGCTAATCCTTATGCCTTTGCCACGTGTATGTCATTTTGTGTTATCTTACTATAGGGGCTATGCAGATATGAAATTTGGTATCTCGACTGAGAAGGAATTGATAAAAGATGGAAACAGAAGAAAAAAAAGAAGACTACTCCGCTCCTAACAAAATAACTACACAAATTATCACAATGAAAAAGTAGTCCTACACAGAAATGCAAATATCATTTGCTGAGAAAGAGAAGATCAACTCTAAACCCTTGAGAATGACGTTAGGTCTGGAAACTAAACCAGTAGCGCCCTTTTCCTTCTTAATAATATAGAGTTAAAGCCACAGGCTAACTTTGACCACAGTTTAAAGACGCTATATAACACTGTGGAAGACCCGTTTCAAAAAATTGTCAAACTTTGCTATCTGACATATCTGACAGTGTTTGAGTGGACAAATAAACACCCTAGAACACAAAAGTTTGGACAGTTATGCTATCACTAGTACAATATGTGCAGATACAAATTGGCACATTAATTTATTCTCAGTCAATAGGAAATTCTGGAACACAGCAGTCTATGGGGGAAAGCTGGAATGGTCTCTCAATGATTTTCACTGTAAAAAGCACTTAACGATCGTTTTAAACTGCAATTTTTTCAGGGCTTCATTTTTAGACTGTATCAGAGACACTGGTAGCATGGGGAATCATGTAGCTCAGATTTTTTAAACTGGAAACATTGTTATACAATGCCTTTAAACAAATGTGAGCTACATAATCCTTCATGCTCCAAGTGTCTTTGATAAAATCTAAAAATGAAGCCCTGAAAAAATTATATTTCAAAATAAATTTAGTGCTTCAAAATAGTGAAAATCTACATGTGCTTAGGTTGACCCGATTCACCTGCCCATTTCCTCCTATAGACTTACTGTGTGTAGATCTAGCCTATTACGTACTCCACCCAAGTACTAATTGCTTATTCATGTATATATCTTGCTTATGGCAGCATAAATTTCCAAACTTTTGTGTTATTATTTGTCCATTTTTAAAGCACTATTACGTAGCTCTGACTTCAAAGTTTGACATTTTTTTTTAATTTGAAGCCCCACAAAGTTAACCTGTGTCTTTAAGGACATAGAGTTAACACCCTTCTCATTCAAGAAAGAGGACACCAACTCTGAATCCTTCAGAAGGAGAAGGTCATTAACCCTGTACAAACTCTATGGCATTAGCGTCCTTTTCCTACTCAAAGGTTTAGAGTACATGTATGTAGTGGTCCAGTGTTAACTGCACATACATGTATTGTGACAAATGGGTTAACAAGATGCTTCAACTGCAAATTGTACAATAGTTGTAATTGACGTCAACAGTGTCCATATCACAGCACAAACATTATCTAGCTTCATGTGGAACCCGACAACACTGGCAAATCTGATTATCAATTTCCCACTATTGACCAGAAGTCCAGGTTATAGCACATGTCTAAGTTGAATTTAAAACTGAAGTATTGGTTTTTCATTCACAAACTAGAGTGTGCTAAAAATTCAACATTGCACAGATTTCACAAGATTTTTTAAGTATTTGAAAGGGTGCTTATTTCCAGTTTTAGCTCTTGTAAATACTTTGCGAAGGCAATCCTCCGTAAAAAAAACATAAAAAAGCTCATATTATGCATTTAAGTATTTTTAACATTGTAAATTGACCCAACTAACAGCTGATTTTCCCCTTTGAAACCAAACAAATTGATAAATGCAGTACCACGCACAATGTTACATAAAAATTTGCATTTGAACAGCATTTGTACCAATGCCTAAATAATATAATATTTGGACCACCAACCCTGTATGAAACCGGGATCTGAAGTAGATGTGAAAACAGTATGTACTAAATCAGATCTACATGTATCATTACTTACGCTGATAGTTAGGTCAGTGGAATGCACGGAAGTCACTCAGATTAACCTTCTGCTATAATACTTATTGAAATGCTGGTGCATACTTTTTATAAAATTTCAAAGCACACATCTGTAATGCTTATTAGAAGACACTGTACTTGATGCACCACGCCATACCCCGGGGTACCAACTAGAAATCCGCCATTTTGTTGAATTATTTATTTATTTTTCAGCACTGTACCCTGGGTTACAAAATTATGTAAAAGTTATGAAATAAGGGTGAAAATAACATATTTAACTTTATTTTTACCCTATTTTTCGTAAGTTTATGCCTTTTTGTTGTGCACTTGCACAGCCTCTGCATCATCACCACTGATTTCATCGATCATAACTGAAGAAAATACATTTTTTAACACAAGAGGGCGCTGCACAACGCGGTACCCCGGGGTATGGCGTGGTGCATCATTTGTACAAATTTGCCCACATACTGTACACTTTGCTCTTAATTTATCTTCTGTCTGGATGTACTTAAGTTGAAGGCGTGGGAGGATATTTGGGTATATGATTACGATAAGTATAAAGGTGGTTATTTTTGTTTTGTAAAATGGCAAATATCAAAGATTGAAATCATATTTTTGTCAATAAGTTACAAAATTATTTACATAATTTTCCTATTAATTTAAAATCACAGCAAAATCATTATTGTTTATTATTATGTCTGTAATGGTCAAATATCATAACTTAAAATTCTGGACATATATTCATTCATATAATTTATATGCTTGTTCCCTTTAACATTTCACAAATGTGTTTTTTTTTGTTTTTTTTATATCCTGCACATAAATGCAGCAAAGTCATTACAATTCAGCCTTTCGGCTGAAAGATGATCACGAATACTACACCATTAATTATCGTCTAAATTCAAATCGTATTTAAATGGCCTTGTCCAGCAAATTGAGTGAGTTTCAGATAACTGCTTTATGTCAGTTTGCTGCAAAAATGTACATGTACATGTAAGTACTACTTGCATCGAGATGTTAGTGCATAAACAAAGGGTTGATGTACATGTAATTCCATTGTAATCCATTTTTTTTTTACCAGTAAGTAATGGTTGTACAGCAATTTACAGGCATAAATATGCACTACACTGTATTACTTTAAGAGAAAGTAATTTGTTACATTTTTTAAATCTTAAAATGCTATTTTAAGGTTTGCCCCAAAATATGTGTTTTTAAATGATATTTTAAACAATTTTGGAAACAAATACAGCAATACGTATATTTTTGTTAATGAAACATCTAGGCATTGTTTGTACATGTACATGTAGAGTACAGCCATTCCTTTGGGGTTGAGAGTTGAGCAGGACGACTGTAGTGGTAATAACACTACATGTACATGTACATGTAGCTTAATTGTAGTATTTTTGTATTGACATCGTAAATCATATTTTTCCATTTTGTGACATTTCGGAATCATTGGCCCAGATGGCAAGCCCCACGTCCTAAAATTTTTGCTTCCTCGTCCGCATCTTTTAATGGAAATGGCAAGATTTGAAAGTAGATTTAGGACACAATAGTCCCAGAAAAAATTACACTGTTTAAAGTTTCTGCTGTAAAATTTCCTATCAGCCATACAAAATTTGTTATACAATTAACATCAGAATATGTTGTGTAAGTTATTATAGGGTCAATTTCTGTTCTAGGACCATAGATCAATTCAATACTGGTAAATTAATGCTTGCTTCTCCTCAAGTAAACAAATTCAAGATAAATCCTTCCAGCCTGAATATATACATGTACATGTACACATGTACACTGTATATTCAGCCAGTGTATACTGTAAAACACTATACTTTCAGAACATGAAACTTTCAGAAATAGGAGCTGACGGCTATTTCGCATGAATGATATATTTCGCGAATCACTGACCATGAAAAAAATAAAACATAGCGAAATTGCTAGGAAGAAGCAGCAATTAAGATATTGCTATCAGAAAGAAAATAAATATCCAACTCATTTTGGTTCTTGAGGCAATCTATTTCTCCCAATCATGTCATTGCTCTTCAATATGCCACCTCAACATTGAATTAGCAGCAAGCACGAAGTTGAATGGAAACTTGGCGGCATCTTGCCAGACTCAAAACCCAGTTTCTGGTCAATGCCTTTAAGCGTATGTAGACAAAAGCAAAAGCATGTTTTCAGATGTCCGTACTGCATGGCTGGCATTCTTGGCATATTTGTTTCACTGACTGCAGGCGAAGTCTCCTGCACTACAGCGACAGCTAACCGCTACTGCGGTTATCGGGCACGTTTTTGCAAACTGTCTTTGGCTCGCGAACATTATCTCCAACGACCAGACCCAGTGCAGGGTAGATCTACAAAAAAATGTCTGCCCCAACAGTTGAAATAACAGTGAGGTATATCCTGGTAAATGGGTTGCATTGAACGACTGCTGTACGGAATTATCTACATGTACCCATCCAATAGGTTAACCATGAAACTACTAACCAGCCATCACTCTTTGAAACTGTTAAAATGGTTTGGTTTCATTTAACCCTTTCGCTTGATTTAGGTGAAAAATTATATTCCTGTATTCTACAGAGAGTATGTTTACAAAAACATGATGGAATGATCATTTAATAACAAAGGTCAAGTACATGAAATTTCATTGCAAGCCAAATATTGGTTCAGTAAACACTGTAAAGTGAAAATAAAGTTAACATTGATTAGTACTTTGACATTAAATTTCTGTATAGTGCATCATTATGAACAGGGTTTTGTTTTAACTGTATGAAGGTTTTATAAAGGTAGAAGTAGTAGTCGCTGTAGAAGTATACATGCAACGAATTACACTACAGGTATTAATTTACAGCCATATCAGAAGTAGATTGTTCTCTCAAGAGAGAAATAAATTAGTTTCATAGTTAGAAGTATCATAATACAGTCGTACTACAAACACAGTAGCAGCAAAACATGTGTAGCAGCAGTTAGTGGTAGTAGTAGTACAGAAGTAGCAACAGCAGCAGCAGTAGCAGCAGCAGCAGTAGTTGTTGTAGAAGTAGAAGTAGTAGTAGTAGTAGTAGTAGTAGTAGTAGTAGTAGTAGTAGTAGTACATGTAGTAGTAGTAGTAGTAGAAATATATTAGTATATATGGTAGCAGAAGTTGTAGTAGAATCAGCAGAAATGACAAAGTGATAGAAATATAGTACTGTAGTGTAAATAGTGATGAATTAAAAACCACTAAACACTTTTCCCCCAAAACAAGATAAATTATCTAAACTTGCTGTACATGCAGCTCCAAGTCTGCCACAGACTCATTTCAATCCTAGTCCAATGTAGTGTGTTTACTTCGGACAATATAACATTTCAGATCAAACACACCCCTCTGTTTTGGCACTGCCTCAATGTTAGTTCAACCTTCTCACCGTGTGTGAAATGAGCAGCCACACGCATCACGTTTGTTGCCAGACACAATTTGATGAGGGAAGTTGGCAAGCACAACTACCATTGATCAGAGAGAGAGAGAGAGTGGCATTGAACTGAGGCAGACTGGGCCAATTTCAAAGTTGAGCATCCCCCATCCCAATCCTTTCTCACCGTGTGTGAAGTGAGCAGCAACTCGCATCACATTATTGTTGGACACAATTTGATGAGGGAAGTTGGCAAGAACTACTACCATTGATCAGAGAGAGCCACAGAGGGACATTTAAAGTGGAATGAAACCCAGAGACATTCCTGCATTCAGAGATTACAGAACAATACAAGAAGGAAATTAGTGAAAGTTTGAACAAATTTGGTTGTACGGGTCAAAAGTTATGTTTGTTCAAAGTTTATTTGATCGTTGTTATGGAGGATCCTTAAATTGGCAACGCTACCAGCTTTTTAGATGAAAGTAAGGAGAACT
>JZLH01S0371863.1:44585-55570 GCA_001188425.1 Eucidaris tribuloides
AATTCTTATCAATGAGGGGGGGGGGGAGTTCAAAGTCACACTTTCCACTTTTCAACAAAGTATAATATCCTCAGGGTATTTTCTATCTGTGCAAGGGTAATATTATTTTGCCTTCTGTGTTTTTGTCCCCCATCCACTCGTTGCATGAAACTTCCACTAATGCTACTAACGCACTGCACGCTAAGTGGTGAACTCATTTCACATCAGCCAAAGATAACAGCATACTCTGATTTCAGTACCATGGTCATGAGATAATTGCACCTCCTTCTGGCTAATGCCCTTGACCTTGGTGTCACTAACCCTTACATGATTCACCTCTAGCACCCCAAGTAGTAATAAGCACTGTAGTAATAGTAGTACTAGCAGTAAAAGTAGTATAAGTAGCAGTAGTAATAGTAATAGTAATAGTAGTACATGTAGTAGTAAACGTAGTAGTAGTAGTAGTAGTAGTAGTAGAGTTAGTAGTAGCAATAGTAGTAGTTGAAGTAGTAGTAGTAGCAGCAGCAGCAGTAGTAGTAGTAGTAATAGTAGGAGGAGGAGGAGTAGTAGTAGTTAGTAGTAGTAGTAGTAGTAGTAGTAGTAGTAGTAGTAGTAGTAGTAGTAGTAGTAATAGTAATAGTAGTAGTAGTAGTAGTAGTAGTACTGTAGTAGTAGTAGTAGTAGTAGTAGTAGTAGAAGTAGTAGTAGTAGAAGTAGTAGTAGTAGTAATAGTAATAACAGCAGAATGGTAGCAGTTGTGTAGTTGTAGTAGTAAGAGTTAGTAGTAGCAATAGTAGTAGTAGTAGTAGTAGTACTAGTAGAAGCAGCAGCAGTAGTAGTAGGAGTAGTAGTAGAAGTAACAGCAGTAATGGTAGTAGTTGTAGTAGTAAGAGTTAGTAGTAGCAATAGTAGTAGTTAAAGTAGTAGTAGTAGCAGCAGCAGCAGCAGCAGTAGTAGTAGTAGTAATAGTAGGAGGAGGAGTAGGAGGAGGAGTAGTAGTAGTTAGTAGTAGTAGTAGTAGTAGTAGTAGTAGTAGTAGTAGTAGTAGTAGTAGTAGTAGTAGTACTGTAGTAGTAGTAGTAGTAGTAGTAGTAGCAGTAGTAGTAGTAGAAGTAGTAGTAGTAGAAGGTAGTAGTAATAGTAGTAACAGCACGAATGGTAGCAGTTGTGTAGTTGTAGTAGTAAGAGTTAGTAGTAGCAATAGTAGTAGTAGTAGTAGTACTAGTAGAAGCAGCAGCAGTGGTAGTAGGAGTAGTAGTAGAAGTAGAAGTAGTAATTGTTGTTTAGCAGTGCTTTTGTTGCTGTTGTAGTTGAACATTGTTGTTTTGCAGGTCAACAGCAGCAACAGCAGCTGCATAACTTCTTGTGGTAGTTGTAAATGTAGCAAACTGCACTAAATACCAGTGTTGTAGTCGAGTCACTATTGTCCGAGGCCGAGGCCGAGTCACCAACTTACGAAATAATGCAATAATTTTAACCTTTAAAATTACTTTAAAATCTTACAATCAAATTAAAAGCACAAGTTTAGTTTGGGGGGATTTTTTTTTTAATTGTAAAGCTTTGTGCCCAAAGGTCATACCACACCAATAAACAGATTCTGAAATCTTCGTTTTTTAAATTAATTAATGAAACCGTCATCAGAAAGAGCCGAGTCACTGCTTTCTGATGACGTATAATTCGGAGTAATACTTAACACCTATTAACGCTTTGGATGCTATATATGTAAATTAGTCAACTAGCGGCAGTTCGAACTGCGGCGCAGAGTCGATGGTATGCCTCCGCAGTCCGCAGTCGCATCCACTCGATGTAATTTGAAAAGCTTTAAGTTACATGTTAGAAGACCGAGATTAGATGAAGTAACAAAGCCCATGTGCCGCTTGGACCAGTTACGTAAACTCGGAATTCAAGCGTTCTTTAAATTATCGGCGACAATGAAGCTCAATTCGGACCGGAGGCCTTGTGACTTTGACTCTGACTTTAACATCAAAATCAAATCAGTAAATTGGTGGCCTTATAGCAAGATACTTCTGCCCAAGTTACATCAAAACGAAATGTCATACTCAAGTTATCACTAGTCATGAGCCAAATCAGACATATTTAAGGTCTGGTGATCTTTGACCTTGAGCTCAAAATCTAATCAGTTTTATTGGTGCCTCAATAATTAATACTTGCACACCCAAATAACATAAAATTGACAGGCCGTTCTCAAGTTATTCATTGGAAACGAGCCCAATCAGACATATTTTAGGCTCGGTGACCTTTGACCTTTCATCTCCAAATTCTAATCAGTTTATTGGTTGCACTTATAATAGAATACTTCACTCAAGTTTCATCACAATCCGAGCCTATGCCGCGTCTCATCTATCACAGTCATGGAGCCGCTAAATCAGATATATTTAAGGCCTGGTGACCTTTGACCTTTGACGTTTCAGGCCCAAAATGCTAATCAGTTTCATTGGTGCTATCATTAATACATACTTCAAGCCAAGTTTACCGAATGGGACAATCCGCTAGGCCGTCTCAAGTTATCGGGGGTAATGAGGCCGAAATCAGACATTCTTTTAAGCCGTGACCTCTGACTGCTTCGACGGCTTTGAAAGCTGCGCAAGACTACATCAAGTTATTGGTAGGCTCATAGCTAATACTTTGGTGCTAGTTTAGCATTGCAAAATCCATGGGGGCTTCTCAGTATCGTGGCGGTAAGAGCCCGAAATCAGAGCATATTTAAGGCCGCAGTGACGCTTTGGACTTTGACTACCAGCCGCAATAATTAATCAGTTCATTGGTGCGTCATAAGTTTTTTTTTAAACTATACTCACCGGCCAGTTACATGCACAACGCGACCTGGGGGTTCTGCAAGTTATCTGCGGTAACGACATCAGACATATTTAAGGCCCCGGTGAGCGCTTTAACCTTTGACGCTTTGAGCTCTCCAAATCTACTCAGTTCATTGTGGTCTCATAGTACATACTTCGGCTCCTAGTTACTAAATCCGATTGGGGTTCTCAGTTATCGCGGTAAACGAGCAAAATCAGACATATTTAAGGCCCGGCTGGTTGACCTTTGACGCTTTGACTTTCAGCCCCAAAATCTAATCAGTTCATTGTGCTCATAATACTATACTTACTCAAGTTACATCACAATGCCGACTGGGGGTTCTCAGTTATCGGGCGGTAACCGAGCCGCAATTCAGACATATTTAAGCGGCGGTGAGCCTTTGACCTTTGCCTTTGAGCCAAAATTAACAGTTCATTGGTGGCTCATAGATATCATTACTTGGTCGCTAGTTAACATCAGAAGTCTGCGATTGGGGGTTCTCAATGTTATACGTCGCGGTAACGGACCGCAAATCAGACATATTTAAGGCCCGGTGACGGCTTTGACCTTTGACCTTTCGCCCCAAAATCTAATCAGTTTCATTGTGGGCTCATCAATACATATCAGCTAAATTACATGACATATCGCGACAACCGCTGTCATTTATCAGCGGTAACCGAGCGCATAACAGACATATTTAAGGCCTGGTGACCTCTGCGTTCTTGACCGTTTCAGCTCCAAAATCTAATCAGTTCATTGGTGCTCGATAAGTTCATGTACTTGTCCTAGTTGGTAGAAGCATCAAAATCCGATCGGAGGGTTCTCAATTATCGCGGTAAGAGATCCGGGTAACGGACGGACGGACGGAGGAACGGACGGGAGGACGTGACGGACGGACGCGACAGACGGTCTACGGACGGACAACCCGAAACATGATGCTCGGCGCAACGTTCGTTGCGGAGGCATAAAATCTGCGGGGTACGCCCGTTATGCTCGCCCCCGCCGCCGGCCCCGTGGGGGCCGAGATTTTTCATTAATTAATATAAAAGAAAATGAAGATATTATTCAGAAATCTGTTATTGGTGAGCATATGACTTTGGCATAAATGGGCTTTCATAATAAAAACTAGAGGGGCAGTTTTCGATGCGGCGCAGTCGATGGATATACGTCCGGCAGTCGCGCTAGTCCGGCATCAATTGATGTAATTTGAAAAGCTTCATATGTTACCATGGTAGCAAGACCATAGAGTGAATAAGCAATAAGCCATGATGACATCTTGACCAATGTTCGTACATTCCAATTCAGCAGTTGCTTAAATTATCGGCGACAATGAGGCTCAATTGGACAGGAGGCCTTGTGACCTTTGACCTCTGACCTTTCACTGGCGCAAAATCGAATCAGTACATTGGTGCCTATGACAAGATACTTCTGCCCGCAAGTACGGATGCAAAATCGGAAAAGTCATACTCAAGTTATCACAGTCATCGAGCCGCAATCAGACATAAATTAAGGCACCGTTGACGCTTGACCTTTGAGGCTTCCAAAATGCTAATGAGTTTTATTGGTGCCTCATAATAATACTTCACCAAATAGACTAAATGCTGACAGGCGCCGTTACCTCAGTTATCATGGTTATGCCAAATCAGACTATATTGTTTAGGCTCGGGGGTGACTTTGACGCGTTTCAGTCAAAATTTGCTAATGAGTTTATTGGTGGCCTTATATACATACTTCACCGCAAGTGTTCATCACAATCTGACGATGCCGGCTCTCAAGTTATTCGCGTTAACGAGCAAATCAGACATATTTAAGGGCGCCGGTGACGACTTATGACCTTTGACCTTTCAGCCCAAAAATCTAATCAGCTTCATTGGTGCGGCTCATTATACATACTTCACCCAAACGTTACATGACAATCCCGACAGCCGCTCTCAGTTATGCGCGTAACTGAGCCCAATCACGACATATTTAAGGGCCAGTGACCTCTGAGTAGGCTGTTGACCTTTGAGCCTCCAAAATGCTAGTCCAGTTCATTGGTAGCTCATAGTACGGTACTTGGTGCTAGTTACATCAATAATCCGATCGGGGGTTTCTTCAAGTTATCGCGGTAACGAGCCAGCAAATCAGACATATTTAGGCCTCGCGTGACCTTTGACACTTTGAGCGCTTTCAGCCCCAAAATCTAATCAGTTCATTGTGGCTCATAATACATACTTTCAGCTCCGTTCATCACAATCCGAACCGAGCCACTCTCAATTATGGGCGGTAACGAGCCAAATAGACATATTTAAGGCCGGCAGTTTCTGACCTTTGACCTTTGACCTTTGAGGTCCAAATATCTAATTCAGGTTCATTGGTGGGCTCATAGTCATATTGGTCGCTAGTTACTATAAAATCCGACTTGTGGGTTGTTCTCCAGTTATCGCGGTAACGAGCCCAAATAGAGCATATTTAAGGGCGCGGTGAGCCTTTGACCTTTGACCTTTCAGCGGCCAAAATCTAATCACATTATTGGTGGCCTCATAATACGATACTTCAGCCTTAAATTAGCACTGACAATTCCGCCAGCCGGCTGTCAAGTTATCGCGGTAACGAGCCGGCGAAATCAGACTATTTTAGGCCGCGTGACGCTTTGACCTTTGACCTTTCAGCTCGCATAAATTATCAGATTCGATTGGTGGCTCGATAGTACATACTTGGTCGCTAGTTACATCAAAATCCGTTGGGGGTTCTCAAGTTATCGGCGGTAACGAGATCCGGTCACGACGGATCGGACCACCCGAAATAACATGATTGCGTCGGCAGACTTCGTTGCGGAGGCCATGAAAAAAAACCCAAACTAAGTTGGGCTTTAACACAATCTTTGGCAACCAATCCAGCCGTGGTCATTCAATATCAACCAATTACTGAAATTTTATCAATCTGGGAGACAGTTCAACAAAATTACAGCAAAAGCTCTTGATTTGAGGTAACACATATTTGAATGTCAAATGACTAAATGTCTTCAGAACATTCAGCTAATAAAGGGTACATCCACTTTACGTGCCTGTCTTGTTGCAGTGTTGAGCCACAACATGATTAGGGAACCATATCATCATATGAATAATTATGTGGGTTTACTCGTTATTTTCCTGGATTTATTGTTTTGTTTTTCGTTTTCTTATTTCTTTAGTTGTTCGTTTTTTGGTCGTTCTTTTTTGGTGCTGTTTGGGTGGGGTGCGGGGCGGGGTGGTACGTGTTGCGGGGGCGGGTCTGTGGGGTCGGTTTTGTTTTTTTGGATGGTTTGGTTACTTGTAGGTGGGTGGTTGTGTGGTGACGTGGTTTTGTGCGCGGGGGGTGGTCTTGTTTGTGTTCTTGGTTTTCTGTGTGGTTGGTTTGTTTTTTGTTTTTTGTTTTGGTGGTTTTTTTGTGTGAATGGTCTGTCTTCGTTTGTGTTGGTGTTCTGTTGCTGTGGGTGGGTTGTTGTTTTTGGCTGCTTTTTGCTGTTTCGTGGTCCAGTATGTCCTGTGGTTGTTTGCTGCGTTGACATATGTTTTTTTGGATTGTTCCTTGGCTGTTTTGTCGGTTTTGGGTGTCGGTTAAGGGTGGTGTAGGTTGTTGGGTTGTGGGTTGTTGCATTGTCATTTGTCTTGAAGTTGTGTGTTGTGGATATGCTTTTGGGGTGTTCTGCTGCTGGTCTGCATGTTTATGGGTGGTCCACTCTCGTCGTTCCGTTCAGGTTGGGCGGTGGGCGTGCTGGTCTTATTTTTTTAGGTTATTTTTGTGTTTTTTTTCAGGGGTTTTTGCTTCTCGTGGTGCATGGGGTCCTGTGTGTTTTTTCTGTGGTCCTGTTCCGTGTTTGGCTGCTCGTTGCTTTTTTGGTTTTTTGTTTTGTTTTGTGGTATGTTGTGCCGGTGTTGGTCTGTTGAGTGAGTTTTCTGTTACGCTTTGGTTGTGGGTTGCGCCTTGTTGTGTTCGTGTTGGATTTGGTGTTTTTTTTTCTGGTTTTCTTTTTTGTGTAGTTACGTGGTTTCTTTGTGCTGCGGTTATTGATTCGTTTTCTTTTGTTTGTTTGCCCTTTGGGTAGCTGGTTCTTCATCTTCCCTTTCTGTTGGGTGTGGTTGTTTTGGGGGCGGGTGTCTTCTCTGTTGTGATTTTTATTTTTTTATCCCATATTCTGATCTCGGGGGGGGGGTGGGGGTACAAGATTTTTGCTATTTTCGTTTGGGGTTGGTGTTGGTTTTCATTCTTTCCGTTAGCTGTTTTATTGTATTTTTGATCTTTGACTCTTGACGTTTATTGTGTGTTTGTTTTTTGTTTATGCTTAACTGGTCATACTTGGATAAAAAGGTTTAAAATGTGTTGGTTTATCATACAAGATGAAAATATATGGTATCTAGCACATGTACTAAAACAGTAAGTTGGAAACCAAAATAAAGGTTTTGGATCTTCATGTAGTTAGTAGATGGCTACATTTACCAGTTAAAAAAATCTGAGCTACATGATTCTCCATGCACAGTGTTTTGATAAGGTCTAAAATGAAAGCCCTGAAAAAAGGTATTTCAAAATGAATTATTATGCTTTAAAAAAGTGAAAATGTAGTTGACCGGATTCACTTGTTTTCATAGTGTAGCTTACTGTGTGTAGATTAGGTATTTTTTCTCACCTGGAGTTTATTGTTTATTCTTCTTTTACGTGAGTAATCAACTTTTGTCTTCTGGGATGTTTATTTGTATTCAAATACTTTATAGCTAGATATCAAGTTTACATTTTTTTACTGAGTCAATGTTGTATTTTACTGTTTAGGGTTGTTGTGTTTATGGATTTAGAAATGGAGGCATGTTATTTTTGTTGTGGGTGGAGGTTGTTAACATTCTTAAGAAGAATGATTATTGTAATTATGTTTGTCAATGTGACACATTTGTTTTTACTGTTTTTGTAGATTTAAGTTTAGGCAAATGGCATTTTTTTCTTAGTTGAGGGAGTATTGTATTGCGCAATTTGTGTATAATGTTTATTTGTGATGGGAGTGCATATTCATATTGTTTATTTGCTTAGTAAGGTTTAGTAGGTGATGTATAAGGAATCATAAGGTAGCAGCTTGGATTTGTAAGGTAATAATGGGTTGTGATTTATACTAAGTTTTGATTTGATATTTTTTTTACTTGTTTTTGCTGTGTAATTAGATTTTTTTTGTGTATTTGGCTATTGCTTTTTTGAGTGGTATGAGTAATAATATTAATGTTTTAGTGATGAGGTCGGGGGTAGGGCGTGTGTATTGGATGGTTGTCGATACGTGCTGGATCGTTCGGCTCGTACATGGGTCAGAGATTTGGTGAGGTTGGGTAGAGGCCATAGATTTATATATTGGTGACTAGATAACCGTTTTGATTTGTTGGAATGGATTTTGAAGTTTTATAATATCAAAGATATTTGGATCTATATATTGAGTAAGTGATTCATTTGTGGATATGCTTTTAATTTTATAGTTGTAGTTTACTAATTTCATATGGATGATATGAGGTTTCTATATGTTGTTGCTCAAATGAAGACGGCGGTAAAGTGGATGCGCTTTATTTATGATGTTTGTTGAAAGACATTTCTTTTACTCAATTGTTTGATAAGTAAGAGATTTTGGCTTAATTTGTTTACTTCTCAGATTTGATATTTCGTTTGGTTGTTTTGTGAATGGTTGATTGTTGAAAGATGTGTATTAAGGATTGTTTGGGGTTTTTTTATGCTAGAGTTGGTTTAATGTTTCTTCGGGGTTGGTCGTCGTCGTTTACGGGATTGTTAGGATAATTGAGAATGGATTTTCTGTAATAGAGATATGTATTGAGAAATGCTGTTAGATTTTGGGTGAGTCAAGGTAAAGGTGGGCTTATATGTTGATTTGGCTGTTCAGGTATTGACAGCGGCTGGCGGATTGTCTGTATTTGGATGAAGTATGTTTATGAGAATGGTGATTAGTTTGGGCGAGGTCAGAGTAGGTACGGGCTTAAATATGTCGATTTGGGTGTTAGGATATTGAGAACATGGTTTTGATGTAGTAGAAAAGTATGTCTTGAGACAATGAACTGATTAGTTTGGAGTAAAAGTAAAGGAGGTATGTATATGTTGTTGGGTGTGGATAATTGAGAGTGGTGTCGGCATTGTGGTGTATTGGGTGAGTATGTATTATGAGGAATGTGATTAATTTTGGGTGAAGGTAAGGCGGTTGGCTTAATATGTATGTTTGCCGTAGTTAAGTAATTGGAACGTCGTTTTGATGTTAGAGGTTGTATATGATCCATGATGATAGTTTTGGAGTAAGGTAAGTCAGGTTGGTTAATGTTGTGTTGGCTCGTTAGGATAATTGAGAGGGCTGGTCGGATGTATGTATTGGGTGAAGTATGTATATGGGCCATGGATTGATTTTGGGGAAAGGTAAGTTAAGGTAGGGTTAATATGTTTTTGGGTCGTTAGGATTTTGAGAGGGATGTCGATTTGTGATGAATTGGGTGAGTATTTATTTATAAGGCAATAAATGTAGTTGGGGAAGGTAAGGTGAGTAAAAATATGTTGATTTGGGTGTTATGTATTAGAAGCTGTATTTTATGTTAATTTGGGGAAGTATATTATGAGGACATAATCATTAGATTTCTGGAGTAAGGTCAAGGTCACGGCTTTATGTTGATTTGGCTCATGACTGTGATAATAGTATGATATTTCGATTTGATGTTTTGGGAGAAGTTTTTGTTAAGGCATTTATGATGTTTGGAGTTGAATGGTCAGAGGGTAAGGTAAGGTCCTGTGAGGAATTGAGATATTGTCGGATAATTTAGATGCTTGAATTGGAATTTACTGTTTGTAAGGGTCAATGGGCTTTGCTTATTATCTATTGGTCTTGCTACAGGTAATTTGAAGCTTTTCAAATTTGTTGATGGGACTGCGGACTTTTTGCGGAGCTATTCGCTGGCGCGCAGTGACTGCTATAGTTTTAATTTGAAGCTTTATGCAAGGTCTATCACAATAAAGATTTGATATTTAATTTCTTTTTATTATAATGAAAAATTCGGGGGGGGGGGGCGAGATAACGGGGTACCGGATTTTTTATGTCCGACGAGTTGCGAGGATTTTTTCGTTGTCCGTAGTGCGTTGTTGTCGTCCGTGTCTTCCGTCGGTCCGTCGTCGCGTTACGGATCTCGTTCGAGATAATTGAGAACCCGATGATTTGATGCTAACAGGAAAGTAATGAACTATGAGCAACATGACGATTGATTTTTGGAGATGAAAGTAAGAGAGTACAGGCCTTAATATGTTGATTTGGGCCGTGTAAGGATATTGACATCCCCGGCTGGTGGATTGTCAGTAATTAGGTGAGTATTATTATGGCACCATGATGATTAGATTTTTGGGCTGAAGTAGAGTCGAGGTCACAGGCTTAATATGTTGATTTGGGCTCGTTACGCGATACCTTGAGAACCCAATCGGACTTTGTATGTAACTGACCAGTATGTATATGAGCACATGAAGATTAGATTTTGGAGCTCAAAGGTTAAGGTCAAAGGTCGGGTTAATATGTTGATTGGTCTTAGGATATTGAGAACCCCAGTCGGATTGTTGATGTATTTGAGTGAGGGTGTTTATGAGGCACAATGAACTGTTGTTTTGGGGCTGAAAGGTCCAAGGTAAAGGTCACCGGGTTATATGTCTGATTTTGGGCTCGTTCGGATAATTGAGAACCCCCAATGATTTTGATGTAACTAGGACCAGAGTGTACTATGAGCACAATGATGATTGATTTTGGAGGCTAAAAGGTCAAGGTTAGGTCCGGGCCTTAATATGTTGATTGGCTCGTAATACGCGATAACTGAGAACCCAGTCGGATTGTGTGTATGGTGAGTATGTATTATCGCCCAATGAACTGATTAGAGTTATTGGGGCTGGAAGGTCAAAGGTAAAGGTCACTGGGCCTAAATATGTCTGTTGGCTCGTTGGCGGTTATCACAGACGAATAATTTGAGAAGCCATGGATTTTGAGTACTAGAGAAGTATGTACTATAGTCATGATGATTAGATTTTGGAGGCTCAAGGTCAAGGTCGAGGTCATCGGGCCTTGATTGTCTGATTTGGGCTCTTACGAGATAATTGAGAGGGTAGTCGGTTGTGATGTAATTGTGAAGTAGTATAATGGGCCAATGAAGTTTAGATTTTTGGGCTGAAAGGTA
>JZLH01S0371907.1:0-22500 GCA_001188425.1 Eucidaris tribuloides
TAGTTGTATTTAACGTCATGCCTAAAGCCCCTGTCCCACTACTGCGGGCAAGCGTTGCGTATGACTTGCGGGGAACAATTTTCCAGCACGCAGAATAATTAACGCGGGCGGAAAAAAATTTTTGACGAGTTTCGCGTGCATCCTACCTCCTGGACGCGTGCTACTTCAGTTCTTCATGCGTGTATTCCGTACGACTTGCGTGTCAGGCGCGTGAGAGCTTCGACACTGATCCGTGTTAGTTGCGGGCGACATACGGGCGCTGCGAGGTACCTGCGTCACAACTGCGTGTTACCTGCGTGGGAGTTGCCTGCGAGGTGTGATCCTGGGTAATACTTGCGGGGAACCATTTTTGCTACCTGTAGTGGCCGCAAGTCACAAGGAGGTAACCCTTAACTAAACAGCAGAAAGGCAGTAATAATCAATCAAAGCACGCAATTTGCTCGTATGACTGACCAGCTACACGGATGTTGGCAGCACCGACACCGTTCCTTGTCAGTATAAAACACCCGTATGATGCTCGTAGAATGTCCGCGATGACACGCATTTCCGGTGCATAGCCAACGATCCACGGGCAACTACGTACTTTAAACGGGTTAATGCCTGTGACTTGGCGCGCTACGGCCTCTTTACTGGTTTCTGCGTGTCCCTTGCGGCAATCCCCCGCGGCTCACCCGCAACAAGTTTTGAACATGCTCAAAACTTGGCTGCGGGTAAATCGACTTGCGTGCGCACCTCCGGCAACTACGGCGAGATACGTGCTAGTACTGTCAGGTGCGGCCACTGCTGGGGACCTGCGGGTAGCAAAATGGTTTCCCGCAAGTCACACGCAACGCTTGCCGCAGTAGTGGGACAGGGCTTAACTGGTGTAGGCGCGGCCGCTCCCCACACAAAATGACACAGGCACAGCTATAGTATACTAGCTAGCTAGCTAGACGCCCCGTTGTTACCGTCGTTAGATCTAACGTAGATTAGAGATATGACTGTTTCGGCACAGGCTTACGTTAACGATAGTCGATAGTGATACGAACGGCCGTAGCTGGTAGCGTATAGATCGTTAGATCTACGTTATGGTGCGGGCGATTGTCAAAATGAAACTCCCCACAAGTCAAATCAAAACTTACCAAAGTAAATACCTACTAAAGCCAATACCTACAAATTTTGTAGGCCAGCCGATAAATCCAGCCCAACACTGCCGGCCTCTCTCTGCAACAAAAATATGAGTGACATATGAGAAAACTATTGCCCATTTCGCGCATAAATCAACAGGCCATTGACTACCAAACACTCCGAGAGCTCCGCGGCGGTGTGCACTCATGCGTAGTGCCGCTTGACTGGCCTATGGGATTTTGTACACAATTGACTACACGCGCGGTAATGTGGCGTCACGTGATCTAAGCACAAAATGAAAACCATCTGTGATTTAACGGCAAAAGTGCATGTCTTTCTTTCCATCACTTAAATGATACTTACATCACTGGATAGATATTTTTTTCTCTTTAAAATGTATGCGATCTGGCAATAGCCCATGGGTTGAAGTTCAGTGGACCACTGACTGCGGCGAGGACTGACAAAAGTACCTGAATTGTCTCCTCCGCCATAGGGAAAGGCCCGTTTCGGATATTTTCACCTAACTTTGAATAAAAAGTGCAATATTTTCCTGAGAGGTAGACAAGTGAAATTTAATACGAATTGTAGGGAAAATATCAAAGAATAAAATGCCGGCCGATCCCATATAAAACGCATTACGTTTTCGAGATTTTGCAGAATAAGTACACGCATTACTGGATTTCATGGCAAAATCCCCGTGTAAAGAGTGCGGCTGCGAAGCCCGTGGAGCAGATGCGCGCTAGTTTTCCATATGGTGCATACTGTCTTGGCTCGGCATCGCCACCGGCATCGCCAGCCCAAAGACCGCTGTCTATTCAGCTTTTTTTTTTAGAATAATGCACTGCCACTTACTTGATCTTGTAATTAGTTCTATTGTCTACCGCTTCCCTTCTTCTTTCTTCGCAAAGTCAACTCCATGATGACAGATTAAACGTTGACACTACAGTTAGCCCTGACGTACGATCTTGTGCAGTTCTGCAGTGCAGTACATGTACAGTGGCAGGAAAATGTCGCGTACATGTACGTAAACTATATCTCTAGCTAGCTACGTACGTGCATATATGCAGCAGTGATGCACTGCTGCGCTGCGCGAGCGCGAGTGGGCGATCTCCGTACTGAAATTAGCGCACAAAAATAATCATTTTGGAAATCGTATGTTTCAACGGAATCAGTACTGGTGCTTAAAAGTGCACGTTGACCATTACTTTTATAAGTTGAATCCGTCATTTTGAAAATGTATACTTTAGCTCACCAAAATACGTAATGAACGCCAGGCCGACGAATGCGATATCCAGCCATTTTGAAAAGATAAACCCGGGTTTAAACTTACCCCTGAGGTGGTTTATCTTTTGGCCAAGTTAGACACCCTGTCTAACTTTAAACCTGCTTCGAGAATAAGAAATTTAAACCTATGGTCTAACTTGGAGATAAACCTAGGTTTAAACAGGGTGTCTAAGATAAACTTGCTTCGAGAATACGGGCCCAGGTGTTTTAACCAAAGAATAGATTGGATGTATAACCTTTCAAAATGTTTGATTTTCTGTAAAAAAAAATCCAAATACTATCGAGACAAGACATTTTAACTCATTTAGGTGATTGAATGTGTCTTTATTTACGAAAAAATATCATTGATACTATGTTGGTAGGAATTTCAGTAACGTTTATCATTTAAATTAAAAGGCATAGAACTTATTGTCTTCTCGGCGAATCGATGACCTGTTTAGTACCTCATTGAAATTACAAGTGGGCGAGGGGTGCGTTGTCACCACCCAAAGTGGTAATGCTTATTTCTGCTCACGTAAATAAAATCAGACAAATCCTTCCAACCTGAATATAGCCAGTGTATGTACAGGTATATGTTTCAACTCATTTGGTTCTTTGGACATTTTTTTTTACTTCTCCCAATCATGTCACTGCCCTTTTAAAGGGGGATTCGCAGTAGACCAAATCTGCTTTGAGAGAAAAAAAAAACTATAATACGGTATACTTGCCATCAGCATCTTATATTCTACTTGGAATTCGAAGCACCTCCGGAACAATTATAAAACAGCAATAACTACAATCACTACAACACCGAACAGTTAATGAGTATTAACCAACATGATTTTTAATCCAGTAACCACGTAAGGATGTACATGTATATGTTTGAAAGTCTCTCAATTCTGTATGACTATATTTAATTTTAAATTTGCCTTTGACAAATGCATGTATACTTATGTATAGTTTTTTGCTTTCTGGCGGCCGTTCCGTTTAGTGTCGTCATACGTCATAAAATCCTTTAATTTTAGCTGATGTGTATTATACAGGCATATCAATCTTTATCTACCAAAAATCGTGTCCACTAATAACGAGAGGCACGTGTGAAACTCAACTGGGTTGCGGGTAACCGGGGCGGCTAACCTCCGGGCAAAAGTTGAAGCGCAACTGGGTCATGCCGAGAGGCCTTTACAAAGTTTTAAATTCTGCATGGGTTGATCATGCTATATTCATCAAGCTCTGTCTTGTTGTTTAAATACTGCGAAACTTAACAGAAACAGTGAGTTACCACAAATTAACACGTTGACCTGTTTGTCAAATTTGTATTTTCACTTTTCTTCTTCAACTTATTTCCCCCTTTAATCGAATGACCATATTGTAAAGTTATTTTGAATCGGAAAATATGGGCTGTGAAATTAGATGAATATAGATGGGGCCCATGCAGAATATCTTATCATTGCCAGAAAATCTGATAGCCATGGCCGGTTTCAAGGTTTACCTTATAAGGAGAAGAAGAAGAAGAAGAAGAAGAAGAAGAAGAAAAAATAATAATAATACTATGGTACATGTATAATGATGCCAATGATAATAGATAATGACAACAATAAATAAAGATAGATACAAATAAGCATGGTAATCATTTTTATCAGCATTATTATCATCAACTTCATCATCATTGCCATCATTATTATCAGAGTAATAGACAAATGCACAAACAATACACCAACGAACTTTAAAAGAAAAAATACTTAAATTAAGAAATAGAAGAAATTCTTAACTAAAAAAAAGTGCCCGCATGCATACACACATTCAGAAATCAACATCATCATAAACACCATCATTAATCATCATTATTCGCAATCTTTTTAAGTCAAACGGACAACCATAAACTCCAAGATCACACACAGGTGCAATTTCAACATTTGAATGCACACTGCAAACATGACAAATCATCACAGAATAGCCTTACATGCTGAAAGCCACGCGAATAGTGCGTCAAATCAGAAATTTAGATTTAATGTGACAAATTTCCCTCCTGTCTGGACTTTGGCCAATTGAATTCGCTTTGAATTATATTGAGTCTGAGTTTAATTTGCTCCATTATAAATAGACATCTCTACTATTGTGTAGGCGATAAACTTTAACCAGTTGCATTTATAGACTGTCTTCTTTCCGTTTACTATCAGAGTAAAAAGTTCACCTTTTGGTGGTGACCTCAAGCCGGGACCACTCACTTCGTCTCTGAGTTCATCCTATATTTGCACAATTTATTTTAAAGATACTATATAACATTGTGGAAGCCTTATTTGTAAAATTGTCAAACTTTGCTATCTAACATATCTGGCGGTGTTTGGATGGGCAAATAAACACCCCTAGAACACAAAACTTTAGATAGTTATGCTGTCACTCGTAAAATATGTACAGATCAAAATCGGCACATGAATTATTCTCATACAGCTGATAGAAAATTCTGCTACACAGCAGTCTATAGAGGAAAACGGGAATGGTCGCGCAATGATTTTCACTTTTTAGAAGCACTTAATGATCGTTTTGAACTGCACTTTTTTCAGGACTTCATTTTTAGACCTTATCAGAGACACCGGTAGCATGGGGAATCATGTAGCTCAGATTTTTTTAATAGGAACAATACAATGCCTTTAAGTTTACTCGAAAGTCAACTTTCTATTATTCACCTTTTAAAGAGTGAGCCGCTTCCCTCTTGAATCATTTCATTTTTATTTAAAGAAATAAGGTATACTAGTACTCGACGACTTGTACAAACGAAGATGTTTCCATACTTATAAACAAATGCGCATCGTAAAAACTGTGTTTAGAGAGTAAACGCTTTTCTAAACAATTCTTGCTATGACTTCCGAACATGTTCACAGGCTAAGCGTCATGTATCCAGTCATTAAACATACATTTTCTAGCATGTCTTTGTTATCATTGTCTTAACACTAATGCTTCAAAAACGTGATTAGTAATTAAATGTAAGTGTTTAAAAAGTGATAGCAAAGATATGTTTAGAAGTGAATGTTTAGATTATTGACACGTATAATATTAGATATTCGACACCAATGTTTAGCCTTTAAACAAGTTACAAAGTGATAGTAAGAGTGTGCTTTAAGAGAAAACATTTACACGCTTAATGTAGTTATTACAGTGTAGTTTATAAACGAAAGTAAAGAAGGTACACTCAAAAAAGTGTTTGGAAAGTTATAGCAAACATGCGTATATAAAAAATGCATGCTTAGATTATTGATACTTAGAGTTTAGAAATTGGACACATACGCTTCTAAAGTGACACTCGCCTGTGAACATTTTACAAAGTCATAGCAAGAATGTGTTAAGAAAAACGTTGACTCGCTACACAGTTTTTATAGTGCAGTCATGCGTTTCTTTCTGATTGTTTCCGCGTAGATTTATGTGATGATTTAGACCTATATAGTAATATACAACAGAGAGCAGTTGAAAAACAAAGTTTACGTGACCTTCACGTCTTATGCATTATTGCGTACTGAAGTACAGCCAAAGTAATGCACACCATACCAGCAACTTCCGCGAAATTGTATCCCCCCAAAAACAATGTATCATTTACAGAACGAAGCATGTATGTCCACGCTCGAAGTATCGACATTCGAATACACAAACGGAAGGTACGCAGACATTGAGTGATCAGATATCACCCGCTAATACGCATGACATGCAATGAATTTAAAATAATATATATCTTAATTTATTGAAATATCATTAACACATTAATCACGTATACAGCTCAAAGGCTACCTAAAGTACAATTCAAGGTACAGATCGAAAGGTGCCGCATTATTATTATTATAATATCAGTAGTAGTAAGCTTATAGTAGTAGTAGTAGTACAGTAGCAGCAGTAATAGTAAAATAAGTAGGTAGTAGTAGTAGTAGTAGCAGTAGGAGAAGTAGTAAAAGAAGTAGGTAGTAGTAGTAGTAGTAATAATAATAATAATAATAATAATAATATTATTAATAAAAATAATAATAATAATAATGATAATAATACTAATAATACTAATACTAATAATATTAATAAAAATAATAATAATAATAATGATAATAATACTAATAATACTAATACTAATACTAATAATAATAATAATAATAATAATAATAATAATAATAATAATAATATATTGATAATAAAAATAATAATAATAATAAATAATGATAATAATAGTCGTAGTAGTAGTAGTAGTAGTAGTAGTAGTAGTAGTAGTAGTAGTAGTACGTAGTAGTACGAGTAGCAGTACTAGTAGCAGTAGTAGTAGTAGTAGTAGTAGTAGTAGTAGTAGTAGTAGTAGTAGTAGTAGTAGTAGTAGTAGTAGTAGTAGTAGTAGTAGTAGTAGTAGTAGTAGTAGTAGTAGTAGTAGTAGTAGTAGTAGTAGTAGTAGTAGTAGTAGTAGTAGTAGTAATAGTTGTAGTAGTAGTAGTAGTGGTAATGTCATCATCATCATCATCATCATCATCATCATCATCATCATCATCATCATCATCAACATCCTCATTATCAGGCAATCATGCAAACCGTGAAAACCAGCCCCAGCCACTGATCATTTAGATTCATCTATTTTCATAACCTGGTAATTTACAACTTTCCTGATTCAAGTATGGTCACTCGACTCCAGTCGGTAATACGTTAAGTAAAAAGTTAAAAATATACAGATAAGAAACAGGTCGACGCATAAATTTGACGTAATTTACTCGCTCCTGTTATTTTTTTGTAAAGTGGACTAACGGTTGTAACCCAGTTACAAGTCACCTTTCAACTGGACATTATCACAAACGATGCTGGAACCCGCAACTGCAGTATTGAGTTTCGCGCGTTATTGTTAGTAGTGGTCATGTTTAGTATCAGATAAATGTTAACAAACCCTGTAAGATATAAAAGATCGGCTACATGTAAAAGTGTATTTTTTTTAGCTCATTCGTCTACATCAAACGCATTCGGCGCATACCGACCACTAAAAGGAACATTGAAGCAATAAAACCATATATGAAACTATGTGTATGATGCAAATTCGAATTGGGGTCAGTCCTAATCAGGACAGTTTCCGAAATAACTTTTTGATTGGGAAAAATAAAGAAATGCCTCTCAAACCAAATTGGTTGAAAGATATACAATGGATACACCAGTTGGAATGTATCTTCTGGCTGGAGGGATTGATCTTGAATTTGTTTATTTAAGCCAAATCAAGCATGAACATATTAACATTTTGTTTCTTTCGAGACCTGATAGAATTAAATGTCACAGAGAGCTACACAATAGATTTGTCTGTCACAACTCATACTCGTGGAGGTTACTTTAGAATAAGTCAATTTTTGACTACAACATTTTCACAGGAGAATCCTTGCATAGTTTACTTGATTCTAGAATAGTTTTACCCCAAGTTGAGGACCACCCCTAATCATGTCATTTACCTTTAACATTCATGTCGAATTGTTGATTAACTAATGGGGTGTTACAAGAAAGTTGATTTGCAATTGAAGTTTCTATTGACATGGTTGATGACAACTATGATGGTTTGTCTTTAATCCGATAATATTTGTTCCAGTGAGAGTTGAAATATTAATTAAATTAAAAGCAAATTATATTCACTTATTGTATTGTTTTGAATTGTTTTAATCTTTTCCTTGTATTTTATTATATTTTTGCTATGTATTTGAAAATGGAAATAAAATGAAATGAAAATGAAATATACATTGTAAATTTAAAAAAAATAAACAACAATAACAACAACAAGGTTTTAATTTGGGCTGCATATAGTGATGACATCATTCTAGAAAGAGAGATAAAGAATTTTATGAATTGTTACCATGTTACATTACATGCAGAAAGTAATTTCTCAATCCAATCGAGTGACCCTTTTGCGGTTTGCAAATCTTGAAACATAAGAGTTAAAATTTGGGGGATGGAGAATTATTGTATTATCCACGATTAGACTAACACCAAAAGCATGCTTAATTTTGGTTAAAAAAAACTATTTCATTATGTTAGGTATGAAAATTTACATTATATAAAATTCTTTATACCATATATATGAAATACAATTGTACATTTGTCGGGTTTTTGAACCGATAAGTCATATTCATTACACGAGCAAAAATTGGTTTCAAACTATATGAAACAGTCATTAACAGCTGATCAACTGACAGTATGAAAATATTTTGTAGGGAGGGGGCTTTATTTTGAGTAATGCCAACATTGTTGGTAAGAATCAAAAGAGAACTCCTCTCCAACAACCCAAACATGTATGGGTATCTTAAAGGGCAGTGACATGTCTGGGAGAAGAACAAAATGATTCAAGAACCGAATAATTTGAAACACATACTAATTTACACCGGCTAGAGTTTATTCAGGCTGGAATGATTTTTTCCTTGAATTTGTTTATACTTGAGGAGAAGCAAGCATCCATTTACCACTATTGAATTTATCTCCGGGCCTGATGGAAATTTATCCAATAGAAATGTACACAACAAATTCCGCGGTCACAGCATTTTCTGAGAATAATTGTTCAACCAAGAGGAAATGTATGACATTGAACATTTCACAGCAGAATCTTTAAACAGTGTACTTCCTTCAAGGAACATTGTGTCCTAGATTGAGGGCTACTTCCAATCTTACCATTTCTCTTTAATTAAGAATATTAAACTGTCCGCGTATGTATCACTCAAAGAGCAAAACATAACAAGTTAAGGTAAGGGAACCAGTCTTTATTATTGCCGTCCAACACGTGCTAGCCCAGTGCTTGATGGTATTTAGGAGGATTAAGCAACATACAATCACGCCTGCCACGCCCCCCTGAGGTGATTGCTCGCTGTATTAACTCTTTCACTACCATATTCATAATATCACATGTTAACCTATGGAGTTTGGTGACAACGGTACTCAGAGGGTCAAACGCTCTGAGGTATAGGTACGTCGAGTTGAAACAGGAAAGCAGAATTAGCGTGACATTATGTATTTGCCTAATCAAGAACTGAGGTGTATGCATCATAACGAGAAAGCCCTATAGTTCCAAATCTAACGTATACACTTTTGCGAAAGATATTCCATGTTTCTTTCTGAAGCTTATTATGTTGACGAGGAAGTTTCACACGTGTATAAGCCATTTTGTAGTGAGCAAATGACCCCATAATACCATACAGTGTTTTCAAATTTCAAACCTTTTCTTCGAAGCTCCAGATGATCAAGTGATTACCGTGAAAGTAGAATTATTTCACTGATTAATCATTTTTTACGTTCTTTTAAGTATAATTTACATCATGGAAACTCTGCACCTTTCACGGCTGAGCGCTCGCCCCACTCCATTATATTTGCAAGTTTGCACCTTTTAGGTGCACATTTTGCCTCAAATGTATTCAAATTTATGGATGTTTTCTCTTCCGAAGCCTGGTGTGAGCTATTTCTTTCACCTGTTTCTATGAATACCAATTTCAATAACTTGAAAATGCAACGGTGCATACATTATTACCTATTTTCTGTGCGGACAAGCTCAGACAAGCTTTCAGGTTGTCAAAAACAACCTTTGTGTAAAAGGTATGTGCATGGAATTTGAATATATTACGAAAATGGCCTATAGGTCCAAAGTTTGCACCTTTAAAGGATGAAAATAATGCACCTTCGGCTTCAACACTATATAATTATGTGAAAATACACACCTTCACGGCCAGCGTGTTGGCTAAATGGGTAGAGCGTCCGCCTGAAATATAAGGTCATATTTGTACGAGTTTTTAAATATTTGTAAACGTTAATTAATATAGTGTATTATAATGTAAATACTATAAATAGCACTGGAATGAACGTAAATTGCGGTTCAAACACACGGTTTGCAAGAAAAAGAAGAATACTTTTTTTTTTTTATTTTTTATTATTTGCAAAGTTGCACTTTTAAAGGTGCTCCCAGTGTCACATTGGTCCGCACCTTTAAAGGTGGAAAGTTGAGCCTATTTTTCTCATTGTGTATGTTTATATATTCTGCTGCGCTGCAAGAGCTCTTTAATGCTATTACTGCACAATATTACATGAGAACTTATTACAACTTAAAACCTATAGTATTCAGAGAGTAGTACCACCCATCACAGTTCCCAGATCCACCTGGGTGAGACCCGGCATTACGGCATAGCCTCTTGCTGCTCCGTTCACTGACAATTCGGGGACATGCCCAGGTAGTACACAATTCAGAGGAGCTCAGAGGCTATCAGGCCCCACCCAGATGACCAATGAGTATGATGGGTGGTTATAAAATATACACATTAAGATTATACATGTAATTATTTTGATGGACACATAATTACTGGAATGTTACTTGAATGTAAGTAATCACTGACACTGACCTTAATTTCATTAGTTAAAACAATCAAAAGTACAGCCACGCTCTTCTACAGTGTGTCTCAAAAAAATTGTGCAAGTGAAAACCGCCCTCTTTGGTAATTAGAAAATACTCTTGTGACACGACGCTTACTTCAACGTCAAGAGCATAGTCTCAGCTTTCAAATACCGTTAGTTTTGTTCAATTTGCTTATCTTAATCTTGAGATATGCTTATTTAAATAGGAAAGGGTGAAATCACAATTGTGCCACTTTTACTACAATCCCTAATAAAAGTGACACAATTGTAATTCCACCCTTTTGTTATTTACAAGATATCTTGAGATTAAAACAAGTAAATTGAACACAACAAATGACATTTGAAAGCTAAGACTTTGCTCTTAACGTTGATGTAAGCGTCATGCCACAAGAGTATTTTATAATTGCCAAAGATGGCACTTTTTACTTGCACAATTTTTGAGACATGCTGCAGCAAGTCTCAAAAAATTGTACAAGTGAAAAGCGCCCTCTGTGACAGTTTAAAATACTTTTGTGACATAATGTTTACATCAATGTCAAGGACAAGGTCTTAGCTTTCCAATGCTGTTTAATTTATTTAAATTGCTTGTTTCGATCTCGAGATATCTTGTAAACAACAGAAGGGTGGAATCGCAATTGTGTCACTTTTACGGGAAGAAGGCCTGGTGCTATCACTGATTGTAATAAAAGTGGCACATTTGCGAGTTTACCTTTTCGTTGTTAACTGAACATATCTCAGGATACAAACAAGCAAACTAAACAGAATAAACGGCATTTGGAAGCGAAGACTATGCCCTTGATAGTAATGTAAGCATCACGTCACAAGAGTATTTCCTAATTGCCAAAGAGGGCGCTTTTGACTAGCACAATTATTTTTGAGACACACTGTATACTAAAAAGTGGGAAGGGCTTCGCGGTCCGGATCCAGATCGCGGTTCAGAATTGGGGAAGCCCTGCTTTGTAAAGTGCATAGCTCTTCTAGAGGCATCTGAGACCAACAATTCTGGTTGCATTAATTGCTTTTGTTACAGTCTGTTGAAAAGAATACCCTTACATTCACATTCCTAAATATGCATCTCGTATATGCACGGTTTATTGCATGGTTTCACATTGAGTTGTCTAATTTTTCAAAGCTCTTTCTCAAGGCCACCGCACACTACACGATTTTCCGTCGCACGACTGACCGACTTGGATCCGAAATAAAAAAACAACTTATATTTCGTACACGCTTATTTATGTCAGATCCAAATCGGTCAGTCGGGCGACGGAAAATCGTGTAGTGTGCGGTGGCCTTACCACAAGCTTTGTGGAAATGATCTCTATTCTGTACATACGTAAATTGTGGTTAAAAATGGTTAATTACGCATAACATCTTTTCCAACAAACTAGACGGTAATGACAGTTGGAAAAAATGCATACATGTAAAGATCTGAAGTGTTACCATTTACTTTAGAAAATCTGAAAAAATACACAGATATTTCAAATCTCCGTTCTCCTCTTCCTCAATCATCGTAGTAGCTGCCTGATTTTTCAATGGGAATTATAAACTACAAACAGGGGCGTCGATCCATGTTTCGGATGGGGGGGGGGGCCAAAAGTGAAAAAATCCCAAATTTTCGGCGCGCTCTGCGCACCAAATTGTTATACAGAATTTTGCGCGCAAAGCGCCTCTGACTACAGACGCAAACGATGTATAGGACCTCGATCTACCAGACCTTCGAGCTTCTGGACATTTGGTTTATCGGGTATTCCGTTTATTGGATTATACTTTCAGTCAATCGGAATGTAACCAGATGTTTCAATTGAATATACTCTCTGTTAAAAAAAAGAAAAAAAGAGTGAAATTGTTTACCCTTCGAGGAGTGAATGTCAAAAAAGTGAATTTAGAGTGAATTTCAAGTGAACGTGAGTGATTTTTCACTCGTTTTGGGGTGACCTCATGGATCACTCGGATTTTCTCACAGAGAGTATGAATCTATCACTGCACAATCATGTCAATAAAATATTGTATTGTTATTTGTATTTCAATATATTCATTTCATTGTTATTTCATTTCCAAATACAAAATACAACATAATACAAGGAAAGCTTAAACAATACAATAAGTGAATATAGTGTCTACAAATTATAATGATCATATAAGAACAATAACAATATTAGTTCCATATAATAATTAACATAAATTAAGTTTTATGCCGAAACAAAGCAAATTGAAAACAAAACAAAGTTAACCTTTGTTGGTGAGATTGAAAAGTTACAAGTATTTGGAAATGCAGGGCCCTTCAAGGAAGCACGTGTTTTGTTTGATTGAAGGCCCCTGAAAAAGAGAATCGGCGTACACACACAAACACACGCACGCAGCGGCACAACACGCGACACAGAATAAAACAAAAACATACACACTAATACACACACAACACAAGGGGAAGGGAGGGAGGGGAAAGGGAGGGAGAGGAAGGGGAGGGAGGGAGGGGAGGGAGGGAGGGGAGGAGGGAAATGGATGGAGGGAAAAGAAGAGGGAGGGAAACAAGAGGGAGGGAAAGGGGGGTAAAAGGAGGGAGGACAAGGGAGGAGGAAAAGGAGGGAGGAAAAGGGGAGGGAGGAAATAATGGGAGGGATGGAGGAAAGGGGGAGGAAGGAGGGGAGAGGAAAATGGGGAGGGAGGAGGAAAGGGAAGACACATATTTGCGGGGTAAAGTTTCACAAGCCAAGAGTTCTTAAAACAGACTACTTTGAATTTACTGCTTAAAGAGTATATATTTTTGTAGTGAATTAGCTAAAAGCATGATTGTCTTCTCACTAGTTTTAGGCCGACAGTTTATTGTGTTCTAATCCACTCAGACCAAGCCATGATTAAGACTCAGCATTAATCGTATTGTGAAGATGCTTATAGATTTAGCGATGGGCGAAAAAAAAAAGGATGTTAGAATCGTCAGCGAAAAGTAAAATATACTGCTTTGGACGAGTTACGAAAATCATTGACTATAATAGGATAAATGTAAGGGCCAAGGATTAGAACCTTGCGGAACACCGCAACCTCTCGTTTAGTAGATAAACTAGAGTCATTTATAGATACAAAATTGTTGGTCTTTTATTCCAGATAACTTTCAAACCATTTTAATGGGCAATTCGCTCTAATACCAAGATGTTGAGGTTTCTTATAATAAAATTTTATGGTTGATTGTATCAAAAGCTTTTAGAAAGTCTACTAGACAATACGCAATTGTAATGTAAGGTGATATCAGTTGCCGAGTAGCCTTGTCAAGGAAAGTACCAACTGCTGAGGTGTGTGCTATGTTTCTTCTTTAAACCAAGTGAGAATCGCTAAATACATTCTGTTCTTGTAAAAACTTACTGTGGGCTGAGAATGAATATTTTTTTCAAAGAATTTTAGATGATAGGTTAATAAAGGAGTATTGGCCTATAATTAATACCTACAGCATAACGCGCAATCACGCTTTTAAATATAGGACTACTTTTGCCCATTTCATTTTTTGGATGAACAACTACCACTACTTTTCGAAAGTTTCAAATTGTGTGCTAGAGTTTTGACAATTTCACGGGATAATTGCTTTCAAACAAAAGATGACTCAACCGTCATGACTAGCACTTTTTGATCAGCTTCTTTATATTCATGAATCGATCAATTTCTTTTTATTCAGAATTCGATCAATGGATCATTCGGATATATTATATGTATCGAATTTATGAATATATTTATCAATCACCGATTTCATTGCTCTAGAGGTTGTTCAATAACATGCATGGAACAATACGAGCGTAAAACAGTACATTTACTACAAACACAGAATATCGTGGCTGCTATTTTTAAACCATAACATTATCTTCTTTTCCTGCCAACATTTAATCAATAAACATCATGTTGTTTATTGAAATATCATCTGTAACTTTTTAGCTTTTAGCTTTCGCTTTTAGCGATGGAATTTCATCGAAAGGGAAAGCCGGAAATAAAACGGATATTATGACAGCTTTTTACCTGGTACTAAGTCCAGATTTTCTTGAATATAAAAGAAATAAAACGAGCCCAGAATTGGTTACATACTTCCTTGTTACACGGGTATACATGTTACCAAAACAATAATTGAGTCTCTTCCTGATACGCATGTCAATCAACTAGGTCCAACAAAAAGCACTTACTAAGTCAGAGAAAAGCACACATACAGTAGTACTACATGATTGTATATGGGTGACAATTATGATTTCATATACGAAATTACAGTGGTTCACTGGTTGTGATATTTCATTATCATTGGATTATGTGATGTTTTAACAACATTAAATCAAACATGATTGTTACACGTCTTTGCGCCTTATGAAAATACAAAGTTCCCTTCACATTCTCTCAACACACCTACATACAACTTGTGATCTGTTAAGTGACCTTCACACATGAACCATACCAATTTCACTTCATTCATGCATTCATTTTCATGTCATTGGAAAATATTAAATTCAAAAAAAATAAATAACAGCGACAAAAATACATAGTAACTTCAATGGGACGAGCATTTGAAAATAATCTGTTTTGTATTTCTTGAAACCCAAAACCGACGGCATGCATTGCACACATATTATTCAAGATCCTCATTTCGGCAACGCCTCAAGTTGCTATCTCCAAACACATGTGTTCAAGTTCTATCTTATGTTACCCAACATGCAGTTGTGTAAAAATCATATCATTGATCCTTTGATGAATTACCAACAGTTTTGTTTCCGATGGGATTTCTTAGATATATATCTTGTGTATTTCTCTGACTGACGTAAATAATCATAACAGCTGACTCGAGCTGAGAATACGTCTCAAGGTTGCACTGATTCACGCCATCTGCTGATTTCAACCCATAATCTTTCTATCATCCTCATATCATTTTTACGCCTGACTTTAAATATACCCCCACACACAACAACAACAACAACAACAAAATAAATAAATAAAAATAAAATAAAAAATAATAATACCAGAAAACATGTAGCGATGTAAAAATTTGTCGAATTTCTTTTCACCTCAAATCACGGCGTCTTTTAAATAAGATAACTGATCGAAATACTAAACAATAACTGAAAATGTATTTATAATGTGTTATAAAACATAAAAATATAATTTTCTGTAAAGATCATCACTTTTAAAATCACTGGATTTTGGTTCATTTTATTGCTATACACGATTTGTAAATTAAAAAAAAATGCAACCCATACACCAGTGAATTACATTTTCTTCAACGTTATACAATATAAAGTGTGACTGGTAAACCCTAATTTAACCAAATAACATGAGCTGTTAGATAAAATGTCTGCATTCTCGTCCCAGTAATTTGGAGACAAAATCACACCACAAAACTAATCCATTTTCAAAATTATTTTGGTGCAAAATGTTTGATGTTAAATACAAGACGACATTCACAGTGTTAGACAACAGATCACTGTAGAAAGACATGTTGGGCTCCAAAGGGAGGCCGTATATTCACAGTTTTGATGTTTAATTATGATATCGAAAACAACAGCTGCTAATTCGTTTAGATATAAGGTCTGATGTCAAATTATTGGCAAAAAGCCACAATCATTGTCGTCCTCCATGCATTCAATCAGTTATTAAATTCATTTACAGTTTTGGATAATCATCAAACTCAAGATGCCAAGATGGAAATGGAAAAGTTCCAAAGTTAACCGAGGAACGAACAGTTGTTGACCCGACTCGAGTGAAAATAGGGTCAATCAATAGTGGTTACCATGGAAACGCAATCGTCAAGAACAACCGTAATCCGGAGGACAACGAACGATGGAGAGTGACTATGTTAATTTCACAAGAAATGAAAAGCGAAGAATTTATGGCATCCATGCAGATTTAATAACGAACTTTGATTTCGATTGACAGTGAATTTGACTTATACAATTTTCCTCAAGGTTTAGAGAAATAATTGTTTGTGTGTTGACATTAAGCCCTCGTACGCCACTTTAATTTTTGGAAAATAAGATGTAAATTGTTCCTTTTGAATCGAAGAATGCTAGAAACAATTTTGTGTGACATGAACATAACCAATTATGTCACAAGTATTACTGTATCTCCAACCCTAAGAACAATAAATAAAAAATAAATAAAAAGTACGTAATACGATTTAGTTTATTTCTACAATTGTTTAATTGAATGTTATTGACATAACTGTTCGAAGAGTTGGTAATCGGAAAGAAACCCAAAGTCCTAAAAATATCATTTTATGATCCCAAATGTTAATTAATCCGCAAAGACGGTGACTTTTGTGACCGATGAACTTTGAGTCATTGACCTGAAGTAAATCTATTTGTATCGGGCTATAAGACGTTTTTTTTTTTTTTTTTTTAGGGGGGGGGGGTTTGTCGGTGATTCCTTGATGAACCACAAACCCTATTTTCGGATCTACGATCCCCCATCCCCCCAAAAAAAAACAACAACAACAAACAAACAAACAAATAAAACAAAACAATACAATACAAAAACAAATACTTGGAACCACAGAACCGTTTTACTCACAGGTATGAGGCCATTCAGACTGTTTATCGTTTAGACGAATAATTAAAACGAACAAACCACACCCTCCTTGTGAAGGTGTTTGTTAATTGAAACTATTTTAAAGGCTGGTTGCACACACGATAACCTTGCCTGGATACGTTTTGAGGTCAATAAACACGCCCATAAAGCCATGTTCGGGGAAAAAAATTATTGATTTTAAGAGGGTGAAGGAATAATAACTATGTTTTGTATCATCACTCACATGTTGACAAAACCAGACAACATAGTATGATCAAGTATATCAACTTACGTATCAATCACGCTTACATTTCATGTCGGGATTAAATAACAGACGGAGTTCCATGTAACAAGTTGTTATTAACACTTTTCCCATGGACACAAAATTATTTATACCAGTCCTTATTAAATCGTCCAATGAGAAGTTTGAGATTAATTGATCAACGGATGAACTCTAGGCTACATTGTAATAATTGGAGCGTTAAATTTAACACCCAAGGTATTACCAATACCAGATTTAGTGTTGAATGTATGAATTAACACTCTGGATGTTTGAAGGAATTCTTTCAGCGTGTACATGTCTTTCATGCAGAGATTCAACATGCACAATCATATTGGGCTTCAGTATATTTGTCAGTATTCAAGGCTGCTTTCACAGCCGGCACAACAGGTACATAATTAAAAAATAAAACGAATAGATGCTTAAATAGATAACTAAATAGATCAATCAATCGATCAATCAACTAATCAATTAATCAATAATCAGTATGTAAAATGAAGGTAATATATTAGCTTCATCGTTCTTTATCAATTAATTAAAATTATAAGTAAATAAACAAACTTGATTTTGTTGCTATTGTAAACGTTTGTATGTATTTAAAGTCTGTGAATTTGTAGAATTATACTACAACGACCTGTATTAATAATTAATTTGTTTGCGTACATACAAAAGTGTGTGTGATTTTACTTATTATGTATGACCATGCACGATTTCGAACACGAAAATTTTGTTTGCAAATTGATAGCCTGTAGTCCTGTACGACTTTTCATATTAGGTTTCGATGGGTCATCATAAACGTGCTAATGGGCCATTAAAAACGTCGGCAGCAATAGGGCAGGTAAGGTATAGTTGCAAGACAACTAAAATTGAAATTGAAATATTGTTCTTCTGCCTGAACAAAATATACAAGATGATCATGTATTATTAACAGTGACATTTTGTTAATACAATTCATACAATAGGTATAAGAATTAAATATAATGACATAAAACATACTTAATCATGTTCATACAAGTTCATGTACTTATTTTTTTTTGAACAAACTAAGTAAATCAGATTGGAGCATATTATGCGACTAGCCTACAATATCTCACTGAAAAATAGTCGTGAACCTAGTTTTATTGCTGATGGGATTTGACAAAAAAAATTACGCTATGTCCTTACGTCAGTGACAGAATTAGAAGTAAAACATATTGAGAATAACTCTGATATTGTTTGTGTTTTGCATTGTGATTAGCATGTGAAAGAGAATTCCGTCTGCAGTGGCAATATTATCAATTATTGTTTTCTTTGCTTAAGGAAATTGAGGTTTCCGATGAAAATGAAAGTAGGAGGTTGAAAAAGAATGGAAATTATTCATGCACTCTGAATGACCTTTCAGAGGTGATATACCCAATAAACGTTACCAAGACTAGAAACAACAACACTTCAGGCTAAATGTGCAATGGAAAAAACATAACATATACTTCAGTTGAGAGCCAAGACCGTTGATATTATTTTAGGAGGGTTTATGATGTTAGTTACAATAACAAATGCTTTACATACATGCACATGTGCACTTTGTGAACAATACAAGCAGTGCGCATTTTTGTACCACCTCCATAAGGAAACGCGTTACTCAAGCTTTGAATTTACCACCCTGTCTATAATGACAATATGCATGTATGCATTCATGTATATACGAATGTTGAAAACGTTGTTTTCAAATAAAAAAAGTTAATACATAACATATAAAATTGAACTGTGTAGAATATAAATGTACACATTGCATGTGCACTGCAAAATGCTTGTACCTACTCCATAAGAAACCACATTACTCAAGCTAACCAATCTGTCTATGATAAATGCACGTATTCACGTATACGACTATTAAAAACGTTGTTTTAAAACAAAAAGTTAATATACGACATATCAAATTGAATTGTTTGGGTTTAAATGTACCAAGGTAGTTTTGTTCTTTCATGAGGATTAATGTACGTGGAGAAACTGCACATTTTAATCCTTTAACGGATAGTATAATCATATAATTTATTTTATGTAGTAAGTTTATTTATTACAAGTAACAATTTGAGTGTGAAGCCTGTAAATATAGATTCTGTTGTTAAATTGTTAGTTGTGTTTCAAGCACTGTTTCCTTTGTATTTACATTCAATTTTAGATTTCACAATTGCCTGCATTTATTATAACAAATCCTCCTGTGAAACAGGTGATTCCACCATCTGCCAAACATGCCAAATGTCATTCAGCATTATCAACTTATTTCCGCTTTTAAGTATATCTATATATATGTTTTTATAAAATGAATGTATCGTTATGCGAACTTCATTGCGTATTTTAACTTAAAAAAATTTACATTCGAAACTATTTTCATATGTGTATATATTTATCTTCCGTTATATTCATTTACTGTTTTTTCTTCTTCGGGGGGGGGGGGGATCTGGGTTACCCACTCGTATTTTGCGTAACGTGTTTGCTTATATTATGTATTTCTGTATTTTTAATTTGTATGATGTTTTATTGTGAGAATATAAGATTTTATTTATGCTTGTCATTTTGTCCGTTTACAGGGCTCTCTTGAAAAGCAGTCCAACTGTTGCACAGTGAACTGAAGGGACTACCCTGTTAAAAGAATGCTTAATAAATAATAATAAAAAATAAATAAATTGCTACACATAACGATGCGCTATTCTAAACATCAAAAGCAATATGACCGAGATTTTAACGAAATTTTCCGCGATAACCTTAAATACTGCCAAACTGAGATTTGCGGTAGATTATCGGTCTGTTTTGTGGTCATCTTATGCTTTACATAAGTGCTGCAATTAAAAGTCAAACAATAGTTATAATATCAAATTGCTTGTGTACAACGAAACATCTTGACATATCTTTTGTGTTTCGTGGTTAGTATTAGGTGTTAAAAATAAAATTTGTTAATTTTGAAAATTAATAACACAAAAACTGTACAACAGATTATACTGGCATTGAGTATAGTTACAGCAGAATAGTGAACATTTTTGTTTGAGGTGGTTTGAATATAATATCAATAATCAGTTTAATGTAATTCATGCTTGTTTAAAAAGTTAGAGTTCAGATTTTGCTCAATATCCAACCCCCTGTACAAAATCGAAACTGTACAGAAATCAAATGGTGTGTGTGAGAGTGTGTGTTTTCGTCCCCACACAATAGACAACGCGGTGAACAGCGCACGTAGGAACATTGGTATGCCAATCTCTCACTACAGCCGGGCTAGATAAATGCTTTTATAATATTCATTAGTAAGTAGCCTGCTAGACTTTATTCACTATCCATAGCCATTGTCTTAATGCTATTGTGTGGGACTAGACACACACCCTAACAACCATTCGATTTCTGTACGTTTCAATTTTGTACAGGGGATAAGATTTTGAGCAAAATCTGAACCCTAACTTTTTAAAAAAGCATGAATTACATAAAACTGATTATTGATATCGTCTTCAAACCACCTAAAACAAAAATGTTCACTATTATGCTGTAACTATACTCAATGCCAGTATAATCTGTTGTGCAGTTTTTGTGTTATTAATTTTCAAAATTAACAAATATTATTTTTAACACCTAGTATAATGACACTTCGAGTTTTTGTTTTTGTTTTGGTTTTTGTGTATGCGTCTTTTTACGACTAAGAATTCCGTTTCGGATGATATTTACTGGTATCAAATTCTAACTTTCATTGTTTATGCAACTGAAATGTTTGGCTCTTGTAATGTACATGACAAAGAACTAATTGTGATGAAAAGCACTGTCCACTGTTAATTTCTATTTTGTCTCAATTACTGCGTAAATTATATATATTTTATCTTCTGTATATTACACGCTAGTTCTTAATACTGGAGCATACATGTAAACAGACAACGTTCTCTAATGACACCAAATAACGGCACAAACAAACACATACAGAGACACACACAGAGAGGCAGACAGCCACACACACAGACACATACACACATACAGACACACACATATACACACTAACATACATACATACACACACATACAGACATACAGACATGCATACATACATACATAAACGCAATCGATATAGATAAGACATATATTCTCCATAAATCCATCCTTGAATACGAAACGCTTGATATGCATTATCTTAAAATAATCATGACACACCCGGTTGTCTCCCACTACTCTTTAAACTGAAACGAACTATGTCTATAGTGAAATCTGCTAGACAGATTCATAGAATAAATAGAAGAGGAGAAGAGGGGAGAAGAAGAAGGGGAAAAGAAAAGAAAGAAGAAAAGAAGAAGAAGAAGAAAAGAAGATAGAAGAAGAAGAAGAAGAAGAAAATGAAAGAAGTAATCGCTGTAATGTTATTTTTTTAATACATCACGTTTTCTAATGACGTTAAAGTTCAAGAATGTTACGCCCCTTGTTCATTGTTTGTTCGATCGAAATACGAAAGTAGTCAGTAAACGAAGTAGTTGTAGTAGTTGTTAGTAAGAAGTGTAATTAGTAGTAAGTATGTAGAGTAGTATGTAGTGAGTAGTAGTAGGTAGTAGTTTGTTGTTAAGTAGTAGTAGTAGTAGTAGTAGTTGTTGTGTTGTAGTAGAAGTAGTAGTAGTAGCAGCAGCAGTAGTAGTAGTAGCAGTAGTTGCAGCAGCAGCAGCAGCAGCAGCAGCAGCAGTAGTAGTAGTAGTATAGTAGTAGTAGCAGAAGTAGTGGTGGTGGTTTTGTTGTTGTCATAAAAAATTATTTTTGTGTAACAGGGAGAAGTGAATCGCTGTATACTATCTAATTTAACTGAAGTGCATGTACTGACAGTATACCTTCTTAGAAAAACGCGGAAATGCTTGACCTCAGCAATATATTCAGTAGTATTCACCAGATAACAATTCTTTAAAAAAAAATCTTAGAAGCTTTCTGAGATATCTGCAACGGCTGTTCCAACATAATTGCTT
>JZLH01S0371907.1:27500-31614 GCA_001188425.1 Eucidaris tribuloides
ATCGAGGATCGAGAGAAACAAATGACAGTATGTTATTTTTGTTATTCTGCTTAAGTAAACAAATTCAAGATAATAACTTCAAGTCAGGAGATACACTCCAGCTAGTGTATCCGTTGACATGTCTTTCAACCAAGTTGGCTGTTGGTTTATTTCTCCCAATTATGTCTCTGCCCTTTAATTAAAGGTACTTGTAAAGAAAAACTGTATACTCACGTGCATTTATCGACGGTTATACTCTCCTGGGTTGTAGCTTCCACACAGGTATAAAGACCAATACTGATAAAGATAATTACACCGAGTATCCTGTTGTTAACTTTTTGTACAATCCTAAGTTGCTTTAAAGACATGTTTAGGGCCAATGTGTTCTTCATTTCAGAGAGGAATGACAAACTGTACAAAAGTCTCCCAAAAAATGCGGCATTTGAAATATCGATGAAATATCCCCACGTTAAGTTTGTAGACAAGCCTTCTTACTAATCCAGTAGATTTTCGAAGTGAAAGTTCAGAGAAACATAAACCATCTATATCCGACATGTATTCGAGCTTTCCGACAGGCAGCAGCTGCTTGCTATTTCGCGCGAACAAAGTTCGCGAAGTGACTGATTTTTGAAAACTCGCTCGCGTAGTGACTAGTAGTGACTTCCTGTCGTCTGCATAAGAAAACAATGTATGCAGTTACCACAACTTTCTAATTATTCGCTGCAGTGGCGCTGTTCACTTTTCCCCCTTCACTTTTTTTGTACAGGTAGTTTCGCACTGTGCGTCATAACGGTAATCTCTCTATCTAATCTTGTTGCCTATTATGGTTGTATGAGCTTCACCTATATTCTACCAACACTTAACGGACGAGGGTGGAAGTTTAACTGAAAGGATCGCATTTCAATACTAGAAGTGACTCATTTAGTCTCGGATAATACTGATAAATGTCAGTGTAGCAGCACAGGTTGTTGACAGTTGCATGATACTAAATGTTATGCAAGGATCGGCCTGTATGATACTTCGAATCATGTTGTTACACCAAGTTCCTGGGTATGCAAACATTGGCGTATATAGGGAAACTTCTAGAATCTTTCTTCTTCATTATCTTCTTCTTCTTCTTCTTCTTCTTCTTCTTCTTCTTCTTCTTCTTCTTCTTCTTCTTCTTCATCTTCTTCTATCTACTATCTTCGTCCATCCCCGTCCATCCTCCTCCACTCTCGTCCATCCTCGTCCATCCTCGTCCATCCTCCTCCACTCTCGTCCATCCTCGTCCATCCTCGTCCATCCTCGTCCACTCTCGTCCATTCTCATCCATCCTCGTCCATCCTCGTCCATCCTCGTACATCCTCGTCCATCCTCGTCCATCCTCCTCCACTCTCGTCCATCCTCGTCCATCCTCCTCCATCCTCGTCCATCCTCGTCCATCCCCGTCCATCTTCGTCCATCCCCGGCCATACCCGTCCATCCTCGTTCATCTTTGTCCATCCTCCTCCATCCTCCTCCATCCTCCTCCATCCTCCTCCATCCTCGTACATCCCCGTCCATCCTCGTCCATCCTCGTCCATCCCCGTCCATCCTCGTCTATCTTCGTTCATCCCCGGCCATACCCGTCCATCCTCGTCCATCTTCGTCCATCCCCGTCCATCCCCGGCCATACCCGTCCACCCTCGTCCATCCCCGGCCATACCCGTCCATCCTCGTCCATCCTCCTCCATCCTCGTCCATCCTCCTCCATCCTCGTCCATCTTCGTCCATCCCGTCCATCCTCGTCCATCCTCGTCCATTCTCGTCCATCCTTGTTCATCCTCCTCCATCCCCCTCTATTCTCGTCCATCCTCGTCCAAAAAACAACAACAATGCAGTTGCAATGTGTTTGTTTTACTTAGAAATTAATTTCATATTTATGGGTGGGTTTTTTATCCTGTAAAACATGGGAATGGTGAATACTTTGTTCTGTCGGAGTTGGGGAGGGGACGTAGACCTACTTCTACAGTAGATAAGTTTGATGCTTGCATTGTTGATAACGATAATAAGAATTCCTAGCCCTGGTTCTACTGGATCGCACTTCACACTCTCGATTTTCTCGTTTTATTCTATAGATGGCTCTATGAGAAATTTTGTGACCATTTCTTCAGACTACACTAAGAACACAGTAAAATGGTAGTTACATAATCACAATCATATTTCCTTATGAGAAGGTTTAAATAAATATATAATGGCAATATCAATAAACCAATAGCAAAATATATAGTAGGCATTTAAGTCACGATTATGGTTTGTTTGGTGTGTAGATGGTCACACAGCGCTCAGCGTTTACCACAGGCCTTGCAACGCTTGTTGTATTTTTCCTTTGTTATTCTTCCTCCCACTCCCTCTCACTCCACCTCCTCCTCTTTCTATATTCTGTTTTCTTCTTCTTTCTTTCCTTTTCCTCTGACACTCCTTCCTCCTCCAACTCCCTCTTCTTTATTGGGTAAATAAATACTTCAGACAAAAAAAAATACTGATTAACTGTAACTCATAGGACACCCCTTCCAATAGATGAGACTGAAGAAAACTGACTAAAAGTACATAAAGTGTAATTTATTGCATAGTGTCATTGCCTTTATTGCAATACGTTGTGAGGACTAGACCTTGAATTCAAAGAGTACACACACACACACATACACACACACACACACACACACACACACACACACACACACACACACACACACACACACACACACACACACACACACACACACACACACACACACACACACACACACGACGACACACACACACACACACACACACACACACACACACACACACACACACACACACACACACACACACACACACACACACACACACACACACACACACACACACACACACACACACACACACACACACACACACACACACACACACACACACACACACACACGTTCACTATTCGTTTTGTATTACCTACGTCACGACGCCAGGAATGATAACGACCTGATATATAATACATTCATTAAATAATGTCTTTCAATGTGTCATTATCACTGAGTTACAGAATAGGTTTAGTGTGAGCCGCGTAGGTAGCGTGGCTGAGCGGTCTAAGGCGCTGGTTTAAGGCACCAGTCATTTCGATGGCGTGGGTTCGAATCCCACCGCTGGCAATTCTTTTGATGTTATTTCTTCCGCACATGCGCTGAATTATAAACGAGTCGGTCTTTACATCGTTCAATCCTGTTAACTGTAAACATAATCAGGAACTTCGATTCATTTTTGGGAGAGGGGGGGGGGGCGGGGGCGGGCAAAAAGTTAGAAAGGGCCAAAATTTTCGCTTCGCTCTCTTGCGCGTCAAATTCCAAGATAAACGTTTACGCGCGAAGCTCGGCGAAACATTTAAGTAATATTCTATGTCAAGTTTATGGTTTTCTAGAGCCTTGCACTGCTTTTTAAACACATTCTTGCATTACTTTGTATGATTTTTTTTCAGGCTGTCAAAATTATGGGAGGGGACGATATGTTTGCCCCAACATTTTCATTGGGTGGTCGAGTGCCTCCCCCCCCCCCTCCGCCACCAACAGGATCGGGCGCCTCGGAACATAATCATTTATCAATACCATACATATAGGTATACATAAAATGATTAACGCTCACCAAAAGGAAGGTATGTGCCCGAGCGGTCTAAGCGCTGGTTTTAGGCACCCAGTCCATTTTCGATGGCGGTGGGTTCTGAATCCCACCGCTGCCAAAGTCTTTTGATGTCATTTCTTTCCGCGACATGCGCTGAACTCAAATGGCCGGTTCCTTTTGTTCCGCTTTAATTACCTTATACGTCATAGGCGGCGATCTGGGAGGGGGGGGGGGTGGAGGGGAAGTCCCCCGCTTCGATTTTTATTTGCCTGCGCCCGATTTTTAAAAAGCTTATTTTTTCTATTTTGTCCAGGATTTTTGACTAGATTTGCTATCTGCAAACCGGACTCAAAACTAAAATTACATGCCAATAAATTACCCAAACTTGGTTAAATACAGGGGGGGGGGGGGAAGTTTCAACTATATATATTGATCTTCGGCGGACCTTTTTTCCCACTGCGAGGTATTATCATTTCCCTCAATGCCCCCCCCCCCCACACAGCCCAGCAACCACACA
>JZLH01S0371973.1:9556-30729 GCA_001188425.1 Eucidaris tribuloides
CATTCCCTCCCCACCTAACCGAGATCTCGATTGCCGGCGGAAAATTTGCATGCATTATAGACCGGATATAAAACTACAAGAGTGTATAATAATTTTTCAACAAATTTTATTTATATTTTTAAAGTTAATTAATTATGAAATAAGCATATTAAAATTATTGTTAAAAATAGCTAGTAGCTATGCTCATTTCGCGTGAAAAATATTCATTTTGACATTTCTGACAATTATCTATCAACAAAAAATTTGCGAATCAAATTAATTTCCAATGTATTTTATTGTTTTCGTGAATTCCTTATGTAATTTCTTTGTTTGTTGACCTTTGATTTTTATTTATTTTTTGCAGAACTTGTCGGGCGACACTTTTTGCGATCATAACAGCCATTAAACTTCATCCATTTTAGCCAGTTAAAAGTACAAAATAATCATTACATTTATGATTTTTGGCTGAAAACACAATTGCATTGATTTTTGCACAAATATCACTTTTTGAGCAATTTTGAGTTGCATGCCAATGTACATAAAGTCGCGCAGCGTCATAACGGTACGTCTGATTTTTTTCGAAAAGCGTCTTAAAATAGCTGCACGAGACTTGAAAGTAAAAACGCCAAGTGAACGGGGTGGTCAAAAATTACGGCCGGCAGCGTAATTGCGAAATTTGTCGGAGGGGGAGGGGGCGGGGCATTATGCCCCCCCGCTCGGTGTTTTAAGGGTTAATAATTAGAAAAGGAGAAATGAAAGAAAAATCTGTAAAATCTTGAATTTGCCAGAGTTTCTGGGTTCCACACGTGCTTATTTCAAACAAAAAACAAACTGTTTATTCAAAAAACGAATCGTTGAAACTGCTCAATACCTATAAATGATGTTGACCTTTAATCTTCATATAACAAAATGTTTCTTTTTTAACCTCTCTTTTCAGTCATACTGAATTAAAATAAGACTCCTATTCAATTTAAGTATAATGCTTCTATAACCAGGCAGACCCCATTTTTTTTTTTTTGAGCGCGAAGGGGGGTTGAATGTGTTGCAATGTAAAATCACACACACACATACACACACAAACCTTGCATTGGCCAATAATGCTCTCTTTCTTAACAAAATTTCAACTAGCGGTCAAAGTGCAAAGTTATTGTTGATTAATTAATTTAAATTATTGTACATTTAAAATTGCACAACTATGACAAAAATTCAAATCATTAATGGAAGCAAAAGGGTTAGACAAGTAGTAATGCATGCAAAATATCTTGAAAGTGCGGTTTGACTCATTGCCCTTATGCAATACTGCCTACAACGGAAACCACAAAATGCTTCTCAGCTTGTTTGTTAGGTATGTCGCCAATGCAATTATTTAAAGTTAGGATGGAGATGCTGCCATCCAATGTAGCTGAGAACTCTGTAGCATTGGAGGGTGATTGGGTTCGTTTCAACATGTAATCCATGTAATAAAAAAAAAAATCACCAAAATGCCAGCACACAGAGGTTGATTCCAGAACAAAAAAAACATCTTATTTTGTACCCTTTGTACAAATGTTGCATATAACAGTAATACTCTTTCTAACAATCTAATTTGTATTATAATGGTTGTGAATATATTCTGAAGTTATATAATATTTTTCAAAGTTATTTTTTTTTCAGGTTAATCACTAATTAAAATGTATTACAAAAATGTACATGTTTTTCATCATTTTCACAAAAAACTCTGTGATTAACAATCTCCAATTTGTTTTGGAAAATATCCAATGTAGCCCAAACCGATTTTCAGAGTAATAAATTACAGTCATTAACCTTTTTTTTCTTTTCTCTTGTTGAAAGGCCGTGCCAATTTGTGCGTGCAAAATTGCACGCTCAGTGACATGTAAGAATAATACTCACCATCAATACCGGCCAAAGTTCAGATTAAGATGATTACATGCGCCACGTCAAACTTCTGAAGACCTTCCATTTTAGATAACTGCCATCAGATAAACATGGTATTACTCGCTGGGTCATGGGCACCTGCTGGACATCTCTCTCATGCTACTAGTTCACAACCTCTCTCCAGACCAGTCATATGTTCTCATCCCAGGAATACACACATTGGATTAGTGGCTCTATCCAAGCCTTATGAATGTAAGGACCACAATCAACATTCTTAGTTTACAGGACCATTACAGGATCATTTATTTTCAAATTGAAGCTTCAAAGCGTAAATGACGAAGGTATGTGGCGGCGGTATCCTCAACTTTAGGGTAAATTATTCTAGAATCACTTAAAGTTATGCACGGGTTCTTACTGTGAAAATTTCTATACTCAAAAGTTGACTCCGTTTAAAATAACATTCCATTCAAGTATACCTTGTGACAATACAAGATCTTGTTGTGTAGCTTTCTATGGATCTTTTCCTCTCAGGCTCGACTGAGCAAACAAAATGCTGGTGTTATGCTTCACGCTTGTTTTTGCTTAAAATAAAAAGATCACATCCTTCCATCAAGCAGATACACCTCCAGTTGGTGTTATTACATGGCTATATCTTTTCAACTTTAGTTTTGGTTTGAGAGGCATTTTTTATATCTTCCCCTATCACTACCCTTTAACCTGGGATGTACATTTTCTTCATCCTTTTAGAACAATACATTCCAGGTTTTGGCTGCGTTAGGTTAAAACATACACATGGAAGATCTGTTCTAACTCTCGTTTATACAATGTATTTTATCTATCTGCCTTTCTTATCTAAGCTTTCTATCTATTCATCTATTCTCTAACATTTTACACTGAAACGCAGCTTCTTCAAGCCAAGGTTTTTACAGCTGTTCATTATTAGAACCGAATTTCAAGTCATCTGTTGATGAAATCAAGTTAACTGTGTAGGTTACATTAGAAACATATTGAGCGGATAACGTGCAATTCTAGTTTCCAAATTTGTCTTACAAGTATTGCAATATTAAAAAAAAAAATGTGAAATAATACATTTTCTCTGTTAGCTGGAGAAGTATCCAGCACTTTCAAGAATCTGATTAAACTATTTAACAATACAGTAGGCTAGGCTGATGTGTTGTTTTGAATGTTTGTTTTTATCAAAGACTTAATCGTCAAGGTGTGGTCTTCAAATCATTCAGTAGAAACAGAAATGGCTTCATGTTCGCATAAGTAATAAACCCTTTCATTTACCATCAGATCGTGAACGTCATATTGATCCTTTCAGCTTAATTTTCGAATCTTGTTTTCACCCGATTAAAGACACGACAGGCGTGTATATGGCAATGGTGTTGGAGTCGTTCTGTAGGGAACGGGATATGAAGAGCGAACGTGCTCGAAAACATCGTTAAAGATCACACGGACATGCGCTGCTGCTTTGCTGCTGCGTGCTGTCGTTGCCGCAATAGCAGAGACTTCTGGTGCAGGGCACCTCGTCAGTGACGCTGTCGCTGGTCGGCGTTCTTTCACTTTCCGATTGTCAAACTGATGTTGGCTTTGTGTGAGGTCTGAAGCGGTAGTACTCGTCGCGATAAGACTAAACCTATCCATGAGATCATTCGGAGGGGCACTGCTCCCTCAGGTGGGGAGAGAAGTACACAAGTTTTGTTATTTGCTGGTGCATGAGACAAGCCATGAATTTTACTCTGAAAGCATCAGAGTGTTGATCTTTCTGGCTGAGGTTATAATTCAGATTACGCCTAAACACCTTATTAACCTCTCTGCGATGCTTATAAAGTAAAATGTAGTCGAATAATCTCTGGGTTCCCCCCCGAGATTTTTTCATATTAATTTACAAAAAAAAAGCATTCAGAAAAACCCTTGTTATTGCTGTGATTATGACCTTTGGGCATAAAGCTTCAAATAACAAATTTAAGCCACAACTAGACTTGCGCTTTAAATACATTATCCATAGACTTTGACGATGAGATACATGTTATTCTGGTTAATCCTTCAAAACCACTGACATCTCCAAAAATATTTTAAAAGATCTTTGAGACACAAGCCTAACATTGTAAGCCTTAAAATTGGAAAAATTGTGAAACTTTCCTTTCTGAGCTAAATAGTAGTGTCCAAATGGACAAATAAACACCCTAGAATACCAAACGTTTGCGAAATTTATGCTACGACTGGCAAGATTATGAATGAATAAACAATTTATTGCTTCAGGTGGAGTACAAAATAACTAGATCTACACACAGTAAGTCTATGGAGAAATGGGCAGGTGAATACTGGTCAACTTGTATATAGCATTTCACTTTTAAATAAAAAGCCCCCACCCAAATAATTAATTTTTGAAATACAATTTTTTTCAGGGCCTCATTTTTAGACTTTATCACAGATACTTGGAGCATGGAGGATTATGTAGCTCACATTTTTTAAAACTGTGCGTCTATGTTAAGCAGTGGCTTTAAAATCATTTCAAAGTACCTGCACGCAATTTTGCTCAGCATGTTGAGGTCTCTCCTCTGGTACCTCAACATTGTTTCAAGTTGTTGTTCAAAGGCCTGTATGAGCTGCGCCTTATAGACCCGTCCTGTGCTTCTGCTGCTTGGCAGTTGTTCTGGATCACTTCTTGCGCTGTACTGACGATAGCTGCGTCACCGACGTTGTCACCTTGTTGATGTGATGAAAGGAATTATAAGATAACAATACGAAACTATATTAATGCAACAAAAGCTCCTTAAGCCCAAGTTATTGGCGCTAGATGGTAAATAAAAAATGAAAATTCTTCACAATTGTGTTATTTAGATTATACCTTTTTATGAATCTATCAATGCCCAATGAAAATGCTTGCTGTGAACCCTATCATTTTTGAGAAAATACTCAAAATGTACGAATGTCGGGGGGGGGGGGGGCGACCCCCAACATTTCATAGGTAATGTTTCATTTACCGCGCCCGGCTTCATGTATCTCCAAGAAGTTAGACAACTCTTACGTATATTTGTCACTATGAACATTTTTCAGCACATTCTGATGTTATTCTGATCGTCGTGGCATGACAATAGAATACTTTGTTTAAAGATTAACAAAAAATGATGTTTTGACCAACCAAAACCTATACTTGAGCTTTAAGACGTGTCGATTAATGATTTTTTCTTTACTTAATGCTCCTTTAAAACAGGCCACTTCATCTGTTGTGATCAGCAGAATATTGATTGTGAAAAATTTTTATGTGAACCAACTTAACGAACTTTACTTTGAAATACTACAAGAACTGTTATAGAAGAGAAAAGATTAGAAGGAAAGGGATGCAAAGAAGGAGAAGGGATGAGGAGGAGAGCGAGAGCGGCTTAAAATGATAGTAATAAATAATAATAATAATAATTAATAATAATAATAATAATTAATATATTTATCATTACACATGCAAGCCACTTCGATACAATAAAACATTGTTATTAATTTATCCTTCCAGAGGTGTTGCTTCGCTGGCATGCCATATTGTAAGCATATTAGCTGTTCGCTATGTATTTACCGTTAGCCGTATCAATGGGGTAAAATTGAGTGCGAATATTTGTTGACAATATTCAACTCTGCGATCCTCCAGTTATCTTACTCTGCGTCTTAGCCGAGCACGTAACAACGGTGGTATACTGTTACGCGATGAAGTGCGCCGATGAAATATGCAATGAACAGTGCGCGATAACGTCGTGTAAGAGTGATGAAAATACGTGAGTTCTTGAAATGCAATACAGAGCTAGCCTTTAACCTGCATTTATCTGATGAAATTGTAAAAACAACAATTTATTCTGCAGGCACATTTCCTCATAATTTGTATGTATAATAATAATAATATTGATTTCTTTCGTGGCTATTATCGCTAGATATTGCATTCCATCAGCCTATAAATATTGCACTTCGTCTTCGACTCGGCCAATATTTATGCTTCTGATGCCACCAATACTACGATATACCGCTCAAGGCTGATCCAATATTATATAATAATAATAATAACAATAATAATAATAATAAATAACTAGAAAACGTCAATGACGTAGCGCTCATTCGCATCTTCGCAACATCATATATCTTCAAAATTTCATGTGCGTACAATTTACTATACTGTGTGAAAAGATTTAAAATTTGACTAGTCCCGGAAGGAACATGAATATAAAATAATTCTGATTGAGAAAATATTAGTTTGATTGCCTGGAAGCGACATGAATAAAACAAAAAATACTAATATAAAAAAAAAATAATTAATAACTACATTGAATGATATATATGATTGCATCCCAGGATCCCTTTCCAGGCGCCTCCATACTTATTTTTGTTGTTGAAAAGGCACATTTGAAGTGGCAACCAAAATTAATAGCGTACTGCATATGAATAAGAACTGAAATAAATTTGTTATTTTTGGGAAAATTAAATTTGCATAAAATTACCATAATTAATTAATGGAAGCAAACAGTTAAAAAATCTGGGTAGAATGTTTAGTGTACCAAGCTTAGCTCTACCAGATAAAGCAAACTAAATCAAAATGCGTTGAGAAATGAATGAGTAAAGAAGCATTTTTTTTATATTTTATTGTGATTTTGAATAAATTTGAATAAATTTGCATAAATTTGCATAATTGATTAATTTTAAATTAAGGCATAATGGATTAATTTCACAATTGTTGTGAGATAGAAGTCTTGAAGGCCCCCACTTAGCCCTATCAGATCAACAAACAGTATATGAAAAATCGGTCAAGAAATGCGGAGAGGAAGAAGCCAATTTTGTATTAATTTTGCATAAAATACCATTAATTAATTAATGGAGTATAATTTCAAATTCTGTGTAGAAGTTTAATGTGCATAACTTCAGCCCTACAATATAAAAGCTAATCACAAGAAAAATTGGTTGAGAAATGAAGGAGAAGAAGCATTTTTTGATTCGAAAATTTGCATAAATTTGCATAATTGATTAATTTAAAATTTGCCATAATTGTAATTAATTTCAAAATTTGCTGCAGACAGTCTTGAAGCCCCCACCTAGCCCTATTCAGATGCACAACAAACAGAATTGGAAAATCGCGTCAAGAAATGTGGGAAAGAAGCAATTTTTGTTATTTTGGGGATAAATTGCATAATTACCATATTAATCAATGTGAGTATAATTCAAAATTCTGTGTACAAGTTTAAATTGTTGCATAACTCAGCCCTACCAAAATAAAGCAATCAAAATCAACAAATCGGTGAGAAATGAAGGAGAAGAAGCATTTTTTTTTGGTGATTTCGAATAAATTTTGCATAAATTAAGAAATATAATGAATTCACAATTTTCTGCTGTAGAAGTTTTAAATCCCAAACCTAGCACCTATCATATGAAACAATCAAATCAAATCGGTTGAGAAATGACGAAGAAGATAGCATTTCAAAAACTGTGATGACGCGAACGCCACGCCATGGCATAAGCATTCATCGGGCCTTCGCCGCCGATATGAGATGATGATCATAATGCCATTAATAATAATCATAATAATAATAATAATAGCATAGATAATGAATAACAACAACAACAACAAGGAATATCATCTGCAAGGTAATTAATAACCCCCACCCCATTTCCTGCTCCCTGATTCTATTGCCCAGTAATACTGATGCCTACACATTGGCAACACAGTTTCCAGCACATTCGAAATGATCTTGACCCAATCTTCCCTACAAGACCAAATTGTATAGTCAAATCTCTAAGAGTCATTTGAGCTAATTTCGATTTGATCACGCGTAGACTTTGGACCCTGTAATTAGGCTGAACATGTGGAGCAGCATCACCATAAAGTTTATACGGTGTCAAGATTTCGACTATGACACCACTTACATTACATTACCAAATTTTAAAAACAAAATCATTGAGAAATGCCGCGCAGTATAACACAAAGTAGACCTGAAAAATTTTACCTTTTGTTGTGTATAAAACGGATGAACAAGTCAAGGCGTCACCACCAACAAACCATATAGGTCTTCTTCTTCCTCTACCATAACACACTTTCATGCTAAATGCTGAAATGATCCAAGAGAACTACAACGGGCTTAGAGCTTCGCTAACAAGAAAATCTGTCTGCAGCGGATTGCGTGTGACGCAAAGAGGACAAATTGTAGTATCCTCCGAATGTCTAGGGATAATGGAAAAATCGTTCGCCAAATTCTGTCGATACAAAGCACCAAATTTGGCTGGATGAGAGTTTTTAAGCGGTCTACTAAGCACAATCTATCTGACGCTGCCATTTGAAAAATTCCAAGCATTGGCCCCGCCAAAATGAGCTCCATGGCTACCTTTTTCCTATAACGAAAACCATGTTAACTCATCAAATCATATGATCCTGCTGTTGGCTTTAAAGTTGTTACATTTTACAGTCGTTGCTGGATTCATTTTTGCAGCATCACAGCTTTATCTGTACCAATAATGGCAAAAACGTACATGATCGGCCATTTCCAAGATGGGCCCGCCATAATAGCTCTTAGCATGTCTATTTTCTTAGAAAGCTATTACTTATCCAAATTATATGATCTTGGTGCTTATTTATATGTCTTTACAGGTTGCTTGAATTCATTTTTGCAGCTTTGAATAGCCTTATTGTACCAGAAATGGCCAAAAACGTACATGGCAGTCATTTTCCAAGATGGCCGCCAAAATAGCTTTTGGGGCCTATTTTCCCATAGAAAAGCATGGACTTATCTATTTTATATAATCTTGGTGTCCATTTATATGTTTTACAGGTTGCCGAATTCATTGTTGCAGCTTTGAATAGCCTGATTGTACCAGAAATGGCGAAAAACGTACATGGCGGCCATTTTCCAAGATGGCCACCAAAATAGCTTTTGGGGCCTATTTTCCCATAGGAAACCATGGACTTATCCAAATCATATAATCTTGGTGTCCATTTATATGTTTTACAGGTTGCCGAACTCATTTTTACAGCTTTCAATAGCCTGATTGTACCATAAATAGCCAAAAACGTTTATGACGGCCATTTTCCAAGATGGCCGCCAAAATAGCTTTTGGGGCCTATTTTCCAATAGTAAAACCATGTACTTATCCAAATCATATGATCTTAGTGTTCATTTGTATGTTTTACAGGTTACTGAATTCATTTTTCTTTTTGCAGGTTTCAATAGCCTTTTTGTACCATAAATGGCCAAAAACAGATATGGCGGCTATTTTCCAAGATGGCTGCCGAAATGGGCTTTTGGGGCCTATTCTCCTACAGAAAACCATCAACTTATCTAGATCATATGACCTTGTTGTTTATTTGTTTGTTTTACACGTTGCTGAATTCATTTTTTTTTCGTAACTTTCAATAACCTTATCACAATAAATGACAGAAAATGTATATTTTGGATAAAATGACAAAAAACGCATGTTTTACAGTAAAAACGTTTAATGAGCCCTTTTAATCAGGTGAACATATTGTATTAGGCTACATATAACTCTTTCAATTTAACAATTCTGGACGTCAACAAGCATAAATACTGAACTTGCAAAATAAATTATATCACCTTAAAACATAAACACTTAAACACTGAGTCTATGCTGAGATATCTCCACTTGGGATCTATGATAAAGTGCACTTCAATTTTATAATTCTGCATGAGAACACTGTACACTGATAACATATAAATACATGTAGTTTTTTTCTAAATAGATACTAGGACACAATTGATCCATTATACTATGCCTGTAATATCTAAGTCTTGGGTCCATATAAAATGTGAGCTGTCAATCAGTAGCCTAAAGGTTAATGCACCTTGTAAAAATGTCCTCCACATCTGCAACTTTTAACTCTAATACTACCAGGGCTACTGCGTTGCATTTATTTTGCATTTGCAAACAGTGGTTTATTGGCTGCTGTTAGATCTGGATTTAAGAAAGCAAATGTATTGAGAATCTTACTGGTCTCTGATTACATGTAGTAGTAATGCAATGCTCAAAAAGTTGTCTTCTCTTTAATAGTGTATTGCATGATAGGGTACTCAAACTATCATCTACACACGGATACCTCTTCCAGCCAGGTATACTCTTTGTTCATGTGCGACTGGATTGAGTGGGTTGCCAATTATATTTAACAAGAGATAGCTGGAGGAGCGGGGTTTTCAGTTATGAACTCTGGTGTGACATTGGCACAAATACTTAACGTAGTTCAGGACTTCTTTACCCTGAAATCTCCCCTGATTTTGATTGCCCCTCATTCCTCATCTGGTCTTAATCACATTTTTGTCACACTGGTGGGCAGATAATCATACAAGTTGCTGATTCCATTCTCATGGAGTATATTAATGAGCTGTCTCTCCCTTGTTTTGGCAAATACAGACAACCCTTCAGACATAGCAAATGACGTTTCTTGGTACTTGGGATGCCCATGGACTTGGCATTCTGCCTTGTCTTTGCCAAAATCAGTTGTAATGTAATAACAGGGTCATATCAAGATCTGACTTGGATACAACATGCTGTAGTTGTGACTTGATATATGTTCCATGCCAAGGAACTAAAGAGGTGATGGTGGTACAGCATCTTCTGGACATCCATCATGGAATATGACATATCATATGTTCCTGGGCTGGCACATCTCCAGCACTCAGTTTGCCAAGCAACTTCCCATCATTGAGCAGCTTTGTATATTGTTTCTCTTGGTCGTTTTCATGGATCATAGCTTCTATAATTAACCCGTTGGAGATGTTTTAATTTCGCTTTAACACGCATTTCCCATATACCTCGTGACAAGATATCTCGTCACTCGTCTTCAACGGGTTAATTAACATCATAAAGAATATATTTAAAGATAGGGAATTTCCAAAGGATTTGAGTAGATTTATCTCCATTGCTTTTCTCAAGAAATCAGATGCTATTGACTAACGTGACTGTGGACATCAATGAACGATCTGTCGCATGAGTCATGTTACAAGTATAATTCTTCGGGTTCTTCTGCTGAGAGCAAGACAAAGAAAAACACCTGAATTTGGACCAGAAAAGCTCAGCTTTGTGAAAGACGCTGCAGCCCGGAATGCTCATGTTGGAGGATATGATATAACAAACATTAGATGTGCTACTGACGCAGTACTTTTTGGAAGATACAAGAGAGATTAATATTTAGAGGCCTCTTGAGGTACTGGTCGTAGAAAGTGAGAGAAAAGGGTTAACTATCAACTGCAGAGAGATAATGATTTCAAAGAAGGAAAGTCCTTTAAATGTGTGTCACAAGTAGAAGATCAAATTCAAAGCCAGGTTTCTTTCTTCAAGTACTTGGGCTGGTGTCAGAATCAGTGAAGATGCTAGGTGGATAGACAAGTAAGGAAAATCATCGCCATGGCAGAATGTATTTTCACAAAGTTAAGTTAATCTACATTCCAAGGAATAGAAAATTAAGCAATAGAATAAGGATCGGGGTTACGAGCAGTTATATAAATTTCGTGGTTATGTACGGATGTGAATCATGGACTATGTTCTCCATTGCTGGAGTTGTTCAAAAAAGAATATGATAAGGGAGATAAAATTATTTTAAAAAAATGAGATTTGGGGGCCGTGTACTTATAGCAAGGATGGTCTGGACAACCTTACTTGACAGGAAAAATAGAGGGGTAGGGGAAGAAGAAGGATGAAGTTCAAATTAAAGTGCAAATTGGTGCTTAGCGCTTAGAAATGTGCAATTATATGCCAAGGGGTTATATGCCATACAGAAATGTTTCTTTGTCATTATCATTATTGTTATCATCATCATCATCATAGTCATCATCATTATCGTCATCTTAATTAACCCGTTGCTTACGGGAACCGGATGGGCCCTGTACAAAGTCTATGGGGATTTACAGAATCTCGTAGTCAACGGGTTAAAATTTATATTAATACAGATTAAAAAGTTACAGATACTTGCCCATGAAGTACATGAATTTTACAGGCTGCAGCACGCTATTCACATGAACAGTAGACCCCATCCCAATCCTTTTGAGTGTTTCTTTTTTATTGCTGTTTTAAGAAATATGTCATTGATTTGGTACAGTGTACATTGTTGTTGTCATTCATGATTATCAAATTGAAGTGCAAATGTAGCTTAATACAGTATGTTCACTTGAAATATCATATTTTACATGGTGCATTAATCTGTTGACTGAAGACTGATTAAACTTGTGACAGGGCGCATTTACTGTAAATTTCAACTGAAAATATGTCAGGCATCTACTCCAATGGATAAATGTGTCTTTTTAGTTCTCAGGTATTTTAATGCTTTTTGTCCGGAATCATAGAGTTAAAAGAGTTGAATGTAGTTGATACCCAATGTCCAAATAAACACCAAGATCATATGACTTGGATAAGTACACGGTTTTCTATAATGTATAGGAAACTAGGCTCCAAATGCTCATTTTGGCAGCCATAATGGAAAATGGAGGCCATATATTTGTTTGGTCATTTATGGTACGATAAGGCTATTAAAAGCTGCAAAAATCATACTTCATCAACCTGTGAAACATGTACATCAAGATCATATAATTTGGATAAGTACATGACATTCTATTTCAAAATAAGGCTTCAAAAGCTCATCTTGGCGGCCATCTTGGAGCATGGCCGTCATGTACGTTTTTGGCCATTTATGGTACAAAAAGGCTATTGAAAATGAATTTAGCAACCTGTAAAACATATAAATAGACACCAAGATCATATAATTTGGATAAGTACCGGTATATGGTTTTATATAGGAAAATAGGCCTGAAAGCTCGTTTTGGTGGCCATCTTGGAAAATGGCTGCCATATATGTTTTTGGCCATTTATGGTACAAGAAGGGTATTCAAAGCTGCAGAAATGAATTCAGCAACCTATAAAACATTAAATAGACACCAAGATCATATAATTTGGATAAGTACATGGTTTTCTATAGGAAAATAGCCTCCGAAACTCATTTTGGCGGCCATTTGGAAAATGGCCGCCATCTTGGATTTTCAAATGGCACGTCGGGTAGATTTGCTAAGTAGACCCTTAGAAACTCCCATGCCAAATTTGGTGCTTGTACACAATTTGCACAATTCTGCCCAAAAGCGCTCTTATCTTGCTCTACTAGAACTTTGTTCAGGGGATACAATTACTCAAATTATTATTGTAATATTTTAGAATGAAGAGGAAAATAACTGAATCCATTTTACCTGTCTATCACCTATGCTCTGGTTTGCAATATCCATTACAATACTTGTAACCAGTGTAATGTCGTTGGATGTGATGTCGTCTGTGTTTTGGGTAATCACCGCTACCTGTTCACTCACTTCAGTCGCAGTGTCGGCTGTTACTCCCACCTTAGAATAAAAGATCACGATCACAATATGTAGAGTTTCATAGCAAAAGCCAATCAATGCCATTTTTTCATTTTTTCAAAAATGGTGAGCAAAATGTTGAATAGTGAGAGGGCTACCTGGCGTACAGTTTCATTTTTTCCAAAATTCACTTTAACCTCTATTTTCGTGATTTCGAAAACACGATTTTATGGCAAAACCCAATAAACGCCACCTGAAGTTTATGTCAAAACCCAATATATCCATTCAGCTAATCAGCGTGCATATCATTCTTAACATGGCGGCGCCTTTAAAACTCTACAGACGCACAGTGACCCAAGGCAGGCCAAGTGCATGATAGCATTTTTTTTCAAAAATTCACCATAACCTGGGATTTGGTGATTTTGAAAGAAAAAATGGTTTCGTGGCAAAACCCAATATATCCACATGGTTTCATGGCAAAACCCAATATATCCACATGACTTTCATGTCAAAACCCAATATATCCACTCGGCCAATCAGCGTGCATATCATACCCAACATGGCGGCGCCCTGAAACTCTACAGTTGCAAAGTGACCTCAGGCAGGCCAGGCATGCACTAGCATGCAGTCCACAGAAATACATTGGTTAGATGCTCCGTTTTGCCTCCTTGATCGGAATTCAATATGGATACATGGCATTTTGTAAAGAAACAATTTATGGATATATGGCATTTTGCCATAAAACTGCAATTAAAGCAATTAATTTTGGTAAAATGCCATATATGTAGATTTATGTAAATTTGCCACTGTAATACTATCAATACATACAAGCATTTAACGTAAGTTGAGTTTTCTACCATGCTCTATATTTGCACAGTAAAATATGTCTTTTATCTCAGTTTGCCTAAAATGGATATATTGGGTTTTGCTATGAAACTCTTCATATATTGTTTGTACTGTACGCCACCTCAAGGTAGTATTTCAAATTCAATGCCATTTGGTGCCTCCAACATTTTTGCAACAAACTGTTATCATGAAATTAAATAATTTAGGGTTAACAGTTATACATATAAATGATCTTTCTCCAAATCTTCTTGAATCAGTGCTGTATGGCAGTTTCATTTCAAAACTATTTTTTTCGAATCAGCGATTGTGTATAATAAATACCATTCTGTTATTATTACTATTTATTCTATTTGTTTTCTCATTATAAACCTTACTATTTTATGACTTCATATTTTTCAGTCACGAATACACTAATTTGCGATTAGCTTAGCAAATAATTCTGTTTTAGAAAACTTAATGGAAACGGAGCGAATCCAAAGCAGGGATATCAGCTTGAAAACAAGTAAATCTGTTTATTGCGCGTTATGTCACAGCCATATCTGTCTTCATCAGAAAAGTAGGTCTCCGGGATGGATTTAAGAGTGCTTATTAATTTATGCTGTCTTGCTTTGTTGTGAGCCATTGGAAGTAACAGGAGTATATTCTAATGGTCAACAAATTACAAAGGTGTATTTTTTGGAGGGGGGGATTTTGAATAACATTTCATAAATAAACCAGTTTGTAGTTTTGATAATATCTTTGAAGAGATTTAAAGATTTACATGTAGAAGCCCCCATCAATACATATCAGACATAGCACATAGAATCAAAACCATCGATCAATAACATAGACGCAAATGAAATATTTTGTACACACACAAAAAAAGACTCACATAAAGATTAACGTACACACATGCACCACACACACGTATATACCCATATACCCACAACAAACACACACAATATAGACGTACGGAGTCCGTTTCATAGTCCTCGGTCAAAGTTAGTTTGGCAGTTATAATTAAATTAATCCATCCCATACATTTTGCTTTCTTTTTTATGAGAAGTAATTATTTTAGTATGTTTAAACCTCTTCAATCTCCTCCAACAATTCTGTAACATTTCGGAATGGGCCGCAATTGTCCACTGGCTTCCAGAAACTCGGAGATATCATGTCACCGACACATTGTGCAACAGCAATTGGTTGTCCAGCTTCACAGAAATCGTAAAAATAAGAAAACAAAACATGAACAGTGATTAGCTAAATCTAATATATTACTAGTTAAATGCGTGAGAAATAAATCGCTACTCTTTGTTCCTTAAACACATAAGTAATTACCACAGGAATAATGATATATTGGAAATGTGATGTTAAAGTGTACCTATAGAGAGTGGATAATTTGCTCTATGTGTAGAATATATTTGTGGCATGTCCTCTGCATAGTATTAGCACTTGTGATCACTCTGATTTTTGTTTATTGAGATTTGACTGTAAAGTAAGTAAATTACAAAAAAAGAGTTGCAATAGACTAGTCGATTAATCAACCGATTCTATTAATTGATCGATCGCAATATCAATACTTTGTCCGAGTACGTCTTGATCATTAACACACACACCAAGTGTATCGATCAATATCAATACTGAACTTCGATAGTTAAGCAAAAAATATACTCATATAGCCAGAACGCACACACATTGAAACTGATGCTTATGGAGCAGAACTTAAATGCGCGGAGCAGAACTTAAATGCGCGGAGCACAAGTGCCGGAATATTGTACAAATTTATGATCTGATTTATCAAAATACGGATTACTTCACGAGCTAAGACAACTGAATTGGGGTTATTCGTAGGGTATTCTAGCTGTACACAAATTTGATTTTTAGGGTATTAGTACACTTTAAAGCAGTAATTACTTATGTTATACACTATATTCTCTTGCCAGTTTGTGTCATTGCAAATAATGGGTACATTTTATTTGCAACAAAATATTGATACACAAGTATCTTTCTTCAGGATCAATTCTGAATTACCATGTGTTGTGTTGAAAGGACATACACCAGTCGAGTTGGCCAAGGAGTTAATTTCACCGAGTGGAAATGACACGACTCCAAATCTTGAAATCCAGGTGAGATTGTAACAGATTGCTAGAAAACACAAAACATAAAACAAAAATGCCATTATATCAGTGTCCCTCAAACTTAGTGAAGCACATGTCTCTGATGTATAGTTTCAACATTCAACCTTACCTGACTTATGACTATCAGGGGCAGATCTAGCTTTTTGCTAATGGGGGGAGGGGCGGGGGAGGGGCTTGACCCACGGGCATTGATCCATTTTTCGGATGGGCGACGGCACAAGTGAACAAAATGTCAAAAAATTTTGGCACGCCAAAAAATTGAAATAAATAGTACTTTTATGCTTAGTTTAATGGCTTTGTATATCCAATGCTTTTTAAACATGGTGTTTTTCTATTTTCTGTGCTTAAATGGCAGGCCGGGGGGGGGGGGGGGTTGGGGGGAGCACTATTTTATGAAGGACATGTCTGTGAAATCTAACGATGTATAATTCCTCAGAATTTGAAAAATGCATGAAAAACCAAATGCTGCTTAATGCATGTTCTAGGCAAGAAATATTCGTCTCTACGAGACATAGGTTAACGGTCACTATAATTCCACTTAAACTGAGTTGCTAGTTCTTATACCTTGCAAAATGTTCTGAGATGGTATTTTCTTCTCTATACCAGAGTATTTAAATCCCGTTAATTTTTAGGTATGCAAAAAAGACCCTCCTTTATGTGGGCCTTTGCTGACTTCGCTGGGCTTCAGTCAACTGGATAGACCCTCTTATACATTGTTCTTACCAGTATTCACAACTTGAATACGAGACGCATCAAAAAATCCACCTGCTGTCTCAGCTAAACCCGCTAAAGTATTACTTATGAGGTTTTGCAGTTCAACGGCAGAAGTCACGTTTTGGGTGAAGATGTTCATGTCAGCAATGACACTACCGGGTCGTAAACGACGAATTACAACTAAAGGTGTGCTGCTCTCGAAACCATCGCTGTTCTGCAAGCCTTGCTGCACCTAATAAATATTGGATAATGATGTGTTTAAAGTAATATTACCTTTGTTTTTTTTCATTGAAAGATACAAAAATAAAGCATTGTTTGTGATGGCTAGTCTGTGTTACATAAGTAAATATCTTTTAAAGGTCAGTGACATGATTGGGAGAAATAAAAAATGCTTCTCGAACCAAACTGGTTGAAAGATATATCAATGAATACACCAGCTGAAGTGTATCTCCTGGCTGGAAGGATTTATCTTGAATTTGTCTACTTAAGCCGAATCAAGCCTAAACATACATACTAGCATTTTTTTTCTCTCAAGCTTTGATACAAATAGACCCCATAGAGTCTTTTGACTCATTTTCACAGTAGTATCCTTGTACAGTTTACTTGATTCTACAATAGTTTCACCCCAAGTTGAGGTCTACCCCCAACCATGTCATTTACCGTTAATATACTAATTGGAAAGAATGTTCAAATTTGTCAAAACATGGTTTTACCAATGATAAAATTGTAGCTTGTAAACGATGTTTGAGAATGCATGGTATACTTAAAGCCACTGGCTAACATTTACCACAGTTAAAAAAATGTGAGCTATATAATCCTCCATGCTCGAAGTGTCTTTGATAAGGTCTAAAAATACAGCCCTGAAAAAATTGCATTTCAAAATGATTATTTAGTGCTTTAAAAAAGTGAAAATCGTAAGTTGACAGGATTTACCTGCCCATTTCCTCCCACAGACTTACTGTGTGAGGATCTCAGCTATCTTTTACTTGCCCCCGAGTACTAATTGTAAATTCATTCATATCTTGCCAGTGGCAGCATATATTTCCACAAAGTTTTGTATTCTAGAGTGTTTACTTATCCATTCAAACACTACTATGTAGCTCAGATAGCAAGTTGACAGTTTTTTAATTTGAAGCTCCACAATGTTAGCCTGTTATAGTATGACACAAACATACATATCCTTACACATATTCGATAGTGTCTCTGAGCAGCACAGTTTATTTAGTGCATTTTCTAAATGTTTATATGAGCATGATGATATTTTTGACAGTTGATGTAATGAAACATGATTTCACTACCATTATCCTTGACAACTTTTGAAAGAACATAACAGTTTATTGAAATAGATAACTTCACAAGAATATGCTTCACTAATATGATTAAATTATTTCATCTCGCGGTAGGTTATTCATAGTTTTACTTACAAAATTGCTGATGTTGAATGAAACATCCGTGTATGCATTTGAGGTTGGGTCGTTGTATTCAGTAATATATGGTATGTTGAATACAGCATCGGAAACTATAGTGTTTGATAGATCTGTGTTATTAAAACAAATGGATTGTACAACAATAAACTGTATAGACATTGATTTGATTACAGAGTAATCTCATTACAATATTTGAGATAATCTTGCCTTTAACCCTAAAAAAGCCAGAGGGTTGGGGGGGGGGGGGTTTGGAATCCACCCGCCTGGATGTTTCGCTAGTTATGTCAGCAACGCGCAAGGCAGTCACCGCAGCATTTGGTGACTTTTTTCTTTCAAATCTCGCTCATCTTTTGAGAACTTATTTGCGATGTACAGGTACGCGGTTCCAAAGTTATGCAACTTTTTGTACTTGCATGTCACACCAAAAATAGCTCAAAAACGTGAAATCATGTGCTATTTCAATACAAATTGTGTTTGCAGCCCAAATTCATAAATGTACGATTCTTTTTACTTTTACTGATTGAACTTAATTATTTTTATGCTGTTTATGATCGCATCAGTGTCCCCAACAAATTTAATTGAAAAAACAATAAAAAAACAAAAGGTAAAAAAACAAAGAAATACATAAGAAATTAAAAAAACAATACAATACATAAGAAATCTGTTTTAATTCCAAATTTTTTTCAAATAGATTTGCTAAGAATGCTACAAAGAGTGTCTAGAACAGAAAAAAATAGCACTTTTGGAGGTTTTAGTGACTTAGACGTAATTCTAATTTCATGCATAAATTAGCATAATTAATTAATGTGAAATTATTTCCGGGTAATTTAACCATACAGTTTTGTACAATACGTCTTGGGCGATGTGCGTGCTGATTGTGTGTGCCGGCTGTGAGATGGGTCTAAAAGCCCGGCCTGATTAGGGTTAAGGCGGGTTTGGAGAAGACGTCGGGCGTACAAGCAAGAAATCTCGAGTTCAATCTAGTCTCAGAATAAAATATTATTAAACTTCATTGTAAAACAAGAACAACAACATGGGTGTATTGTTCCTCTTTCTGCAAGGTAAATAGAAATTTAAAATTTTTCAAATAATTCCTCAAAAACATAAGCATTTCAGGGGAACTTGCTCATTCATGACTTCAAAGACATAACTTTCATACTTTGGCACTTAAATCGGTCCACTTGTAACTTGTAACAAAGCAAAAGAAATAGCGTATTTGAAATTACTGTTCTTCACTCACAATAAGATTTAATTATATAACCTATGGATTGTTGTGATTATGTCGCCTTTGTATAACTTCATTCAAAGTTTAAATGTGCAGTTGAATTATGAAACACTAACAGATACAAATTTGCCTTGATAAATGAATGATGCAGACACAAGAAAATTGTGAAAGGTGTCAACATTTTGTTTGTACACTTTATTAGAGAATTCGTTATAAATCTAGCTGTCTTGAAATCAGTATATACTCATGCCAAAGAACATCTGCAGTAAGACTTTTAAGAAAATATCTGATCAATTTTAATATTGGTTCATTTGTCTTCAACAAAACAGCATCTTGTCCAATTATAAATAAAGGTGAGGAAGATTTAGCGGCATCATTTAACCATATTTACAGTTTTAAAAAATCTGAGCTACATAATCTTTTAGCAGTTTCATGTTACAAGTGTCTGTCATAAGGTATAAAATGAAGCCCTGAAAAAAATTTGCCGTTGGAAATGATCATTAAAATCAATGAGAAACCATTCCAGTTTTCCCTCATAGAGTGTTGGGCTAAAGAATTTTTGTTCCCATGACATTAACTCATATTCTAATTTTATCTGTTGCTAGTGACAGCATAACTATTTTAAAGTTTGGCATTTTATGGTGTTATTTGTCTATTTACAAATTACCATGAAGGTTAGATCAGATATCAAAGTTTGGCAAATATTGTAAAATGGGATTTCACAATTTTAAACATTGTCTTTTAGACAATTACCAGACAGTGGTAATTTTACCTCTTATGTAAAGGGCAGCTTGAGTCGTTTCTGCAGACGATCCCTCTTTACCACCTCCCACACAGTAGTAATACCCTATGTCATTGGGAACGATGGCTCGTATGATGAAGGTGCCCAAGTTTTCTGTATTTGGAATCGGCATGTCATCCTTCCACCACTCAAATTGACGGACGTTGTCAAAGGCACACCTCAGTTCAACCCTGTCATCGAGGGAGACCGTCTGATTTTCTGGGTGACGACTTACAGCAATGGGTTCTAACAAACATATACAGAAAGAGGACAGAAGTTATAAGTTTTCTAGAATAAGGCTGAACTAGTACTTCCATAGCCCATGGTGTTTGTACTGTATCTCCGTGAAGAGTCGCTATATTGTTCAAACTGTGCTTGTTGAAGGCAAGAAGGGCAAGCAAACGCTTTTAGCACAGTCAAAAGACTAGGAAAACAGATTTAAGGAATTGTTGAGCCCGATTTTTATTAACAAGCATTTGCTTGTGCTTGAAGCAATTGCTTATAAGAATTTTTATGCATACGGCCCATTGCAACTATTCTCCAGGTGTACCAGTGTTGGTACTTAAATCGTTACCTGAATTTGGAGTAAAGAAAAGAGGGAAAAACAACCTTGAAGTGTGTCTGTCATTTTCACATGATTTACTTCTGACTGATTTTAATTTTACTTTGGTTACAAAATAAATCTTTGAAATGCTATGGTTTCCTGCATAGTTATGTTTCTGACCTGGATGGTCAAGGGTCCAAAATAACACAACAGCAAAATGAATAGGTGGGACTAAATGCATGATGCAAATCATAAAGCAATTTTTTGACACTCACGCATTATTTAGTTTTAGACGTCCCTGCACGTACAATGTCAATGGAAACTAGAATAAGTTTGGTGACCCAGTGAAA